>JAWLST010000007.1:600000-773281 GCA_037043885.1 Penicillium goetzii | reverse complement strand
TGTTTAGTCTCTTGTTTAGTCTCTTGTTTAGTCTCTTGTTTAGTCTCTTGTTTAGTCTCTTGTTTAGTCTCTTGTTTAGTCTCTTGTTTAGTCTCTTGTCTACATTCCAATATAATCTAGGTGACGGTAGATTGATTTTACGGAGTATAGGGGCCTGTATCAACATTACGGTCTTACTGTACTAGTGTAAGTAGTGGGTCAACACAGAACTTTGAACCAAACCTCCGCGACATCCCGCTTATAGGTACTCATTCCCCTGATTTAGCAGAGAACTCGTACTGAGCTTGTTTTCCCTCCCACCAAAGACAACCCCTAGTCCTGATTACCTTTCTTCTCTTCACTTTTCAAAATTGCGATTAATGTAATTCAACAGTCCTTGTCACTCGTTCTAAATTTCAGCAAAAATGGCCTCCGTCACAACGATCTTCCGCCTATTCGCGCTGTCTGCAGCTTTGGGCCAGGCGACTGCTACCTTCAGTCTCAATATCTCTGGTCCTAGTTGGGATTATACGACCAAGGATCTAGCAGATACGACGTCACAGGCTTGCAAGGACGCCTACAGCGCCAGCATCAACTGCGATGAAACACTCGTTAAAATCGTCGCGTCCATGGACCCTGACTTCAACCCGCAATCTTCGGACCTGCAAGCTATGTGCACCACGACATGCAGCGATTCATTGTCCCAGTATGTCAAGAAGGTCAAGGCTGCATGCGGCAACGATGGCGATCTAGCCGGGGTTGCTAGTGGGAATAAGGAAATCTATCAGGCTCCCGTGGTCACGGTGGGCGAGGTTTTCCAGTACAAATACGGCCAATCTTGTGCCAAGAACGGGTGAGTTCAGTACACCTGGGTTCGCTCAGTGTGTATGTGCTTACATTTTCGCAGGTCTGATTACTGCTACTTGACCTATCCCAAGAGCGATGATTGGGCCAGAACTAGCTTCCCCTGTAGCGACGAGTGTGCAGTCAAGTTTTACCAAAACGCACACGAGCAACCTGGCTCGGCATATTTCTTCAACTACTTTGCTCTTGGCACCCAATCATCATACTGGAAGGAAACCTTTGCCGGTGGTTGGGAAACCGTGGTTCAATGTGGCGACGGTGGGAACGATGTTAGCTCCGTCAGCACGAGTGGAAGTTCGACAAATACCGATATCGTGGACGTCTCATCGTCGACCAGCTCAACCAGCACCAAAGCAGCATCTTCTACGACCTCAACACCAACTGCAGCGATAACAGCCACCGCTCCGGTTCCGTCTAGCTCTGATACTACTTCACCTACAGCCACCAGTGGCGCTTCGAAACTCAGAGCCTCCTTTATTTTCAATTTCTGGGCATGAATACTCACCTTGATATTTCGGACGTATTGCTCTATGTCTTAGTCAGGAGTAACGGGGGTCTAGCGAGCGACTTACTCGGTTGAGGATTAGTTGGACTTCCCCCAGAGCGTGAGCTTTACTGTCAAAAGCAACTCCAAGACAAAAAAATGTTAGATTAGAAGTTGAAAGTAATCTCAGGAGGACGCCTATACCGCGCCTCCCAGTCAAACCATCGCACATAAAAGCAGGGTTCACTATCTAAGCCCGATAATAGCACACCTTCATCCAACCCACATCTTCCAGCGTGCACCCCCGCACTGGCTCGAAATTATTCTCTGGTGGTGGACTGGTATATAACCCTCTAATTCCTCTTTACTCAGGAACTTCGGCTCCCACTTGCCTTTAACTAGAATCACAAAGCTAGTATCATTATAATTACCCACGTTCTTAAGTAGAATGTTCAGAACAGACTGCAACGCCTTTTCATCAACCATGATACAGAATTTATACCGTGCCATATTCACCCACTGGGCACGATCAACCGGAACCACTTGCTCGGTTTCACGGGTCTACACCCAGTGCGCGCCCACTGGTTGAAACAATCACGCACAAGAGATGGAGTCACGTCGTTAAACCGCGCCTTGTCGTCCATAACAGTAGGCACGAATGAATCAAGCATATCGAGGCCGTCTCCTCGAGTGTTTCTCTAGCATGGTAGATACAGCGACGCATGAACTCCTCCCAGTCAGAGTCGCTCTTGGAGGTGCATCTGTAGATGATGAGGCCCCATTTCCAGTAGCCGTCATCGAGCATGTTCTTCTCGATCACATCGGCGTCATTATGGTTGAAGGGGATGGATGAAGTTCGTTTAGAGTCGAGATTCCTGACTGGCGATGACGATGATAGCGATATAGCCGGGAATTCAAGGCTTTCATTCTTCACACATGCTTGTGGTGTGGTGTTGGGAAGTAGGTAATGGGCGGTTGATCCATGTTCCGGATGAGCTGCAGAGTGGAGAATGAGAATGTTTTTGACAGGGTCCCGCTGGTGGTGCTTGATAATTGATATATTTGATTTTTGAGGAGGCTTCTGGCACCCCGAGTGGAGAGTGTCATATTGACACTCTCCCAATGAGTATCGTGGCTTAGGTGGCGGATTAGAGATGCAGGAACTGGAGGAGGTCAGGAATTCAGAACACAGGTCCCCCGGCTGTAATTCCGCTACGCTCCGCAATCAGCAAATTCTAGCCCAAGGTCCAAGGGCCTTGTTTGGGTTCCTAAGCCAGTCCGTAAATTTTAGAGCTTAATGACTAGAAAATACTCCTGGCATACATTGCAAAACATCTCTCTGGGGTATTATTCTGCGTTGCGTTCTAAACAATTCACTAGCAATGGAGATCTCTATATACAAAGTGGTGAAAACATCTATACACTCATTTCATCGTGCTATCGACCAGCTCGCGATAAATCTTCTTCAGATCAGCGATATCGGCCTGAAGCTCCTCGACCTGTTCGCTCTTTTCGCCGAGCATCTCAAGAGTTGTCAAGTACCGCTGGTCAATATCAGCAAGCTTAGCCTCGAGCTCCTCCACTCGAGAGTCAGCGGTCTTCTTCTCTTCGAGCTCGCGCATGAGATCGACAACCTGCTGCCTGGACTCATCACGTTGAGTTGTGACGCGTGCAAGCTCATCTTTGGACCCGGCGCGCTCGCTCTCCAGTCGGCGGACCGTAGCACTCATGCGCTCAACCAACTGCACAGACGGACCAGCACCGACAGTTGATTCCGAAATGATGTCGTTGATGCCGCGCGAAGGAGCTGTTTGTGTGCCACCATAGGCGGATGGGGTGGCGGGGTCGCCAGAGCTGAAGAACTCATCTGGTTCAAAGGTGATTGAAGGGGTCTCCAGAATCATGGACGGAGGACCCATGGTAGTGTTAATCGGGGGAGGGGAGAGAGTTCCTTGAGCAATTGAGGTTGGGTAGGAATTCTGGCGCGGTGGTGTGCCGATGTCTGGCGAGCCTGGGGGCAAGGTAGACGAGCGCCGGCTGCCGGGGCGGTAGTCCGACAGAATGGATGGAAGAGCGTCGAGGTTGCTTGAACGGCGAGTGGACGGAACGGGAGAGATTCCACGAGGCTGTTGCAAGCTATTCACTTGCTCTCTCCATCGGGCACGTTCCTCCTCGAGTTTTTGCGCCCAGTTTGCATCCCACGCCTTCTTCTGCTCGACTAGCTCCTTTTGCGCAGAGGTGACATCGGCGGTTGCATTCTCGAGTTTTTGCTGCACCTTCTGAAGCTCTTGAACACGCGCCTCAAGCTGACTTTCCAGGTCATGCTCGGTCTCCTTGGCATTCTCTAGTTCTTCTTCAAGCTCTTTAACTTTAAGAGTCTGGGAGACAATACTGTTAGCTAAGTTATTTATCCAGGGGGGTTCATCAAAGCCTTACCGTTTCCCGAAGTTTCTTTCGCAGCTCCCTCTCTCTGTCTCCAGCCTGGTCGCGTTCCTTCTCCGCGGCGTCGAGCCGGGAGATATATGACCCTTCCAGGGTATGCCAATTCTCGCTGGCAACTGAATATTGAGTCTGCAAGGTCTCGACCTGGCGTAGCAACTTGGCCTGCGTCTCTCCAGTGGCTCCAGAAGAAGCTTCCTCCGCACGGGCGCGCAAGCTTTCCATCTTGCTTTCCAAGGCTGATTGCTCTCCCTTCAACTCAGTCTCAAGCAAGCGGGCCCTTTCTTTCTCCTGGTCGACCTTTTCCTTCAAATCTGTAATCTCTTTCTTCGACTTTGCCTGAGCGATATCAAGCTCGATTTTGGTGTTTGACAACTCCTCATCGAGCTCATCTGCTCTGCGCTTCTCCTTCTCCAAGGCATCCGAGTGGGCTTTAGCTTCAGCAGCTTCGGCGCGCGCAACCGCTCGGCTGATTTGCGCCTTCATCTCGCGAACGGTCTGGTTCAAGGCATCACGCTCATTTGTCACGGCCTCGAGGTCTTTAGCCGTTTTGGTATGCGTTGATAATGATTCGTTTGCTCGCTTCTCTGCCGCTTCAGCTCGTTTGGCTCTGCTCTCGGTGTTAAGCAAATCTCTCTCCAGCCTTTCGGTCTTTCTCTTCGTTTCGATCTGAGATTTCGAATTTTCGGCAAGTTGTTGCCTCAATCTCCTGACAGCAGTGCGGGAATTTGCCGCCTCTGACTCGAGCTTTTGCCCTTCTTTCATCAGTAACGCGTATTTCTCTCTGGTTTCTTCGAGCTCTTTCTCGCGGCTCCCCGGAGAAGCGGCAGCGGCGGCATCCTTTGCTGACTTGGCAGCCTCTCCCGCCAGATTCTCCAAATTTCTCTGAAGCTCATCGATGCGTGCCATATACTCATATCTCTCTTGTTGCCACTGGGATTCAGCTCCATTGTCTTCACTCGCTCGAGACTCAGACGGTGTATCAACGCTTAAGCGGGTGCTTTCTCCGGATGCACGACCACCTGATACGTCACTTCGTTGTGAACTCGGCAGGTCTAAGCTGGGTCTCCCTAATTTCGAAACTTGCTCATCTACCTCAATCGAGGCCCGAGGCAATGATTCTGCTCCGGAGATCTCCGTAGATTTGCGTGTAGATCTTTCCGATTCATAACTTGCTCTGGCTGCACTTGCCTGGCTCGTGACACTCTCTCCATCTGGTGGAGGGCTCTTCAGATCTTCTGTGACGCTCGAAGCGGCTGCAAGACTAACATCGATGTCCATGCTTGATCGCGCATCATTGCTCGGCGCTGGACTGCCCGCGGTCGACGAAACCTGGCTAGGTGAAGATTGTGAGTTCCGATTCGCGGTGTTCGATTTGACCACGGCTCGCGCCAGACGTTCTTGGAGTCGATCATTTCTGCGCGCATTGGACGAGCTTCGCGAAATTGCTAATTTCCTTGATTAGCCAAAATCCACTTCGGTGGTCTTAAAATACACCTTACAGCCAGCGGGAGATCTTGAAATTGGCGACGCTATACTTTCCGCCTCCTTGGATTTCGTATTTGAGGCCTTTTGTGCGTCCTCCTGGTCCATCAATATGTTGTCCAAACGCGATTCAACGCCCGCAACGGCTTGCTGGAAGAAATTGCCCACGCCCCATTTGGACTTGGGGGCCTGCGAGTTTTGCGCCATGGTGAAGAGTGTGTTGTAGGTGGGCGACGCGGCTTCTAGGCAGCAAATGCCTCGTGTTCAGTTTGCATGGGTTCGGTGGGGGCTGTGCTCGGACAACGATGTTCTCGGCGATTGCGATGCGTTGGAGAGGGCAGTTTAAGTGAAAGCGAGTCTCCGACGTATTGAATTGCAAGTCTAACGACCGTGTAAACGAAAGACTTGGAGGAAGATCCAATGTGAAAGTCGAAGTACAAGCCTGCGACCACGTCGCAAGATGGATGTCGCACAAGAAGCCCGAGTACAAAAGAGAGCGAAAGCGACAAGCCCACACAGGGTGGCTTTTGTCTGTAGTACACACGGTGTTCCTGGACGAAAGGTTGTAAAGAGGAGAGGAAACAGTTAGACTTGAAGATGGAACGATGAGCCACGATCCGTTGGGAGGGCCGACATGTGGTCTTGGCGTCGCCAGCTTCCGTCATCTCCACCCCCCCAAGCTCCTCCCTTCTCGATCACCACTCTCCACCACAACTCCGGCCTGCACTCCTTTCCTCTGGCCCGGCGTACTATTTGATCACCATGTCGCTGGAGCCGCCCACATACCTCAGCTCCCTGCAGAATAACATCCGCGCTCGGCCAATTCCATGGGAGGGCGCCGTCCGCGCAGGCAATATCACCGATGACCACCTCAAGAAGATCAAGGCCGTGGATAAGGTGCGCAAGGAGCAGCGGATTCAGACAGTAGAGGCGGATCTCGCTGGGTACACAAGCTTGCTGGCTGGTGGTTCGCAGGACAAGAGTGTTCTGGAGTCGGCTTCTCGGAGAACCGATATCGTGCAGTACATCTTGGTGCTGGCATCAGACCTGATTCAGGGTATGTGTGTTACATGTGCAGGAGCTTCCTTCTTTTCTAAACTAACATTCTTGCATCAAAAGATGTCCCTGCGCTGGCCGACTCGCTCGTCTCGCACCCCGAGCCCTACAAGCCATTCCTGCCATTCTTCCACAACTCCACCAACGCCGAAGACCCGATCCCGCTGCTCACATCTACCTTCCTCACGGCACTCGTGTCACACAGCCTTGTGACTTCATCTAAACCTGCTCAACGGGATGAGGAAGCACTTCCGCAATTATACCTTTATCTCTCTACCCTGACCAAGAACCATGATAGCGGGCTACAGGATATTGGCGTCCAAGGATTCTCCGAGCTTCTGCGGAAGAAGCACTCTCGAGAGATCTTTTGGAACCACCGAAAGGAAACTTTGGACCCCTTGATTGAGACACTTCGTGCCGCGGCGGGGACTAAGGATAATGGTAGTACTACGGGAAACAGCACCCGTGGCATTGAGCCTGGCCTTGCTGGTGGCGTGGGTCTTCAGCTGCTCTACCGTGTTCTTCTGGTGATTTGGCAGCTCACATTTGAGAGTTCGCTCGTCGGTGACGAGCTCCAAGAGTAAGTGATATCCAGGGGAGTAAGGAAAGCACCCGCGGACCTGGTCATTGACTTTCTGTAGGAGCTACGAAATCGTCCAACTCTACACCCAGCTCCTCCGCCTTTCACCGAAAGAAAAGACGACCCGCCTTCTCCTTGCCACTCTCTACAACCTGTGTGTCAGCAATCGGACGACCCTCTTGCCTGTCGCTGTGTTTGTTCGACTGCCAGCTCTCCTGACTAACCTCGCTGGTCGTCACCTGACGGATCCTGATCTCCTCGAGGACCTTAACGGACTTTCTACCATGCTGGATGAATACACAAAGACCCAGACTACCTTCGATCAATACGCCGCCGAAGTCCAGTCCGGTCACCTGCGCTGGTCGCCCCCACATAAGAACCCGACTTTCTGGAAGGAAAATGCTCGCCGAATCCTGGACGAAGCAAATGGCGCATTGCCCAAAAAGCTGGCAGAGATTCTTTCCAAGGACTGGGAGAATGATAAGCAAGTTTTGGCCATTGCCTGTAACGACGTGGGACATTTGGTGAAGGAGCTGCCCGAGCGACGCACCCAACTCGAACGAACCGGCTTGAAGACACGAGTCATGGAGCTGATGGCCGATAAGGACGAATCGGTACGATGGGAGAGTCTTCGGGCAGTGGGTGAATGGCTTCGCTATACATTTGATGGGTGAAGAGGGGAGATACAAAGACGCTGGCTTTTTCTTTTTCTTATCTTGTCAGGGATTTCGTGGTTTCCCTGATTTGGGATGAACATATACTCTGGTGGCATGTACTGTGTATTCTCTGCCATAGCGCACACTTGTCTATTTTCTCGGGCCAGCTTCTTCGTCGTCATGATTTACAGTATCTTTTATAGTTGGCTCAGTGAGACATGAATAACTACAGTAGCACGGTTTGAACTGTACTGATAAAGCCCCGCTGATCAGTGGATCCTCACGAGGATTGGCCGCTAGACTCTGAGAACATTTGGGCCAAATCATGAAAAGTAATCCCCGACAAGAGAAGCCAGAGGCCAAATTTAACCTTGTACTTCTTCTCCTTTTCAATTCCCTCATCTCTCCTGATAGAAGCAAGGACTCTGTTCTTATTTACTCCCCAGAACCGCCGTCTCGGATTCGCCACGCGGGACTCGACCGACCGGAGATCGCGCATTCCCCGCAGAATAATTTCTCTCTCCACACTACCCACGAACACCCGCCAACCCCAGCACCCATGTCGAGATCCTTTACCGGCTGTACAAGATGTAAAGCGCGGCGCCAGAAATGTGACGAGCGAAGACCCATATGTGGGCGCTGCCAGTCCGCTGGCGTCCAGTGCAAGTACGCCATGCAGCTGCAGTGGGGAGGACGTGCGTTCTCGAGATCGCGATTCGGCGCCTGTGTGGACACAGGGAACATGCAGAGACTGGGTATGGTGGCGGAGATGTCTTTGCTGGATATGTACATGCTGACTTGACCCTCCAGAGTACTCGCCAGGGGAGTTCATCTATACCACCAAGTCGGCGCAGGCGCAAGCACAAGCGCAAGCGCAAGCACAGGCTGCCTCAGAATTGACCTTAATGAAACCCGTCGATCCCTTCTCCTCCCTCTCGCCCGATCAAAAAGCTTTGTTACACCATTTCATCAACGATGCGTCCCAAATCACCGCAAGCCACTCGGGCATGCAGCAAGATATCTGTCGGATGATTGTGCCCATGGCCCTTCAGACGCCATCTTTACTCTACGCTACCACCGCCTTGTCCGCAATCCATATCCAAGCCCTCCAAAACCAGTCGGAAAGCGTCAAAACAGCGCCAGATATAGCCCGGCTGATGGCGCTCAGCCTGGAACACTTCCGGAAAGAGCTACAGAATCCATCGTCTAAGGACTCAGAGGCGCTGGTAGCGACAGCCCGAACTCTGTGTTTAGCAGAGATTCATTCCGGAGCAATCAATCCCAATTCATGGCGAGCGCATATTGAGGGCGCAAGGGCATTGATGAAAACACTGGGCACGACAGGTGAAAATTCGCTTCGGACGGAGAGCGGCTTCCGTCGATACCTGGACCGTTGGTACTGGTCAATCGTATCGCTGACAGCGTTGACGGGGAATGGCCCTCCTATTGGAGATACCTCGGACTTTACGCCTTCAGATTTGGCAGGGAAAAGGGAATCACCGGACTACCTGGATGACTACTGGGGTTTCACGATAGACCTGGCTGCTGTCTTCAGACAGATTGGAGCTGCCGCCTGGAGAACCCACCAAGCCGAGAAAGAAATCCAGAGCCAGGGCTTTGTCGCGGGCGAGATCGACGGTAATGCTGAAGATGAAGCTGCTGCGCTGGAGTCCTCAATACGAGAATTAATGGATCGAGGCGCGACTTCACAACCTTCGTTCTATCCTGGGGTGGCAGAAGGGCTGTCTGCAGAGAGTGTACAGCATCTCGCTCTCTGCAACGAGGCATTCCAACATAGTGCTTTAATCCAGATTCACAAACGACTTCGGAAAACGCCGACTACATCAGCCCTCGTGCAGCAGTCGGTGCAGCGAATTCTGGAATGCACGGCTCAGATCGGACCATCGGCTGGTCTGAGCCCGTGGGTAATGTTGACGACTCCACTTTTTATCGCGGGTTGCGAAGCGCGCGGTGAAGATCGCGATACGGTGCGGCAGCTGTTGGCATCATTACATGATACTATTCGGGTGCCGAATGTGTTGCAATCTTTGAAGTTCCTCGAACAGTATTGGGCGAATCAGCTCAGTGAGGATGAGGATTGGAGTCATTTCTTGGGTATGTATCTCGAAGCTCATCTAATTGACCTCGTGACTCTTGCTAACAGTTTCGCCTAGATCGGATGAGAATTGATTTCATTCCTTACTAAGGAATGTGTTTGTCCCTTCGCAATATGCATGATGTGCTACGATTGACGCTCGCAGACTGAGGTCTGGATATTTTGACCTATTTATTTTCGTTTGATATCAACCAGCCACAGGCGCAATGATGGCAGGAGGACCCCCTTGGAGTACATATTTTGTTTGGTCTTAGCGTTTGGATTCCGTGACATTATGACGATCATTTTGTAATTTATACCTACAAGCTGAATTTACAAACATCTGAAAGCAATCATGGCGAACTAACAAAGCGAATTTCTCGAGGCTGCGCTGCTCGACGCAGGTCTAACCTGTACCAGCTCTTGAGCCCCAGCTTCATGACCAATCCGGCGGTCCCAGCCCGCCAGCACAACATTCAGCAGTTCATTCGCAACTCCGAGCAACAAGAAGATCGCAATGACCTGTCCAAAAGTCCATCCCTTCTCCTCAGGATCGAGGGTATTGCGTTGGATCGTCTGTTCCAGCGACACAATCAGATAAATGCAAAGCCCACAGTATGCCGCCCTGTTCAGAGTGAAGTTGAGCAGGGCTTGGCCGGACAGCTCCTCTCGTTGAGGATTGCCCTGGTCGTCGGCACTCGTTGGCGTCTGCACAAACCACTTGGTACAATTTCGTCTGCGACCCGAGCCGGCGTTGCCCTGCGGATCCCGTCGCCGACGAATCCACACCCCACATAGACACGGCAACATGCAAGTGAAGACGAGAATGAAGCCGGCAGCACTGGCGCCCAGCGTACCCAGAATAATATATCGAAACACTGGAGATGTCGCCGAGATGCTTACACCAAAGACAACATACACCGTGTCCGAGTTGCAAGCTGGCTGACTGCCAAAGTGAGGCGCCGTCACCCAGAGATATACATTGAAAGCGATGAAAGCCGCCAGTGAGACGACCTGGATTAAGGCAAAGCACCACAGGCGCCAGGGGCCAAACCCAGCATATCGGCCTTTGCTGATGAGATTGAGACCCAGCAGAGCAAGCAGGTGGACCACGCAGATGGCGTGGAAAAGGGTCAACTCGTTGCGGAAGGTCTGGTATATTGCTGTACAGAGCAGTGCCAGGCCTTGCATACCCAGTGCGGAAGATACGCCACGGGAAAACTCTTCCTCATCTTCACCTGGAGAGAACACTCGGAGAAAGTAGCTTACGAGCGTACCACCGAGGCAGAGGACGTAAATAGATGCCCGAATCTGGGGGAGATTTAAGGTCAGTCGAGGTTACTCTCAGCCCGAGAAGCAGAGAAACTTACTCCGGTGCCAGACACATCTGGATTGGCCTCGATAACACAGGTTGTCGAGTTCATTGTTGATAGGGCAGAGCAGAAGCTCAGAGACTCTCAGAGCAGATTGTGGGCATACTAATATGTCAAGGACAGGCGAGGTAGCCAGAGCGCCCGTTTATCTGACGAGTCGAGTAACCCTTCAGCCTTTTGGCAGCAAAAGGGTCCTTCAGCCTCCACGAGCTCCAAGCGCAAATGACCCCCATATGTCTAGTTTTCGTTCGTGGCTAAGCAGGGTCATTGCGCCACAGCAAACCCCGACAGCTGCAGAAGCAGTCCAAAGACATCACCCAAACCACAACCCTACAGCTTCTCGCCAGGTCTGCCTTGGGCCGCCATTGGATCGCATCGCGTTGCCCGGTGATTCTGTGGCGCAGGGCCATGCTGACTGCAGAAGCTCACGAGCCAAGCCCGTCGCCCTGAGCTAGTCTCGGTAATGCGGGTCTCCCATTGGCTACTCGTGAAGTACATGGGTTAGTCCCTACGGCCTTGTTTTTCTTTGGCAAGTGTCCACTTGTCCGACGAGTGGAAAACCCTCGATTATCTTCAGCCTCCCTCTCCCTCTTGGCGTTGTCTCAGCGGTGACCCGCCCTCGAAGCCATGAGGATCAGGGCTTCGTATTCCGTCATGGGGTGTGCGCCGACTGACTATATTATAACTTATAAGACCGAAGGATGGCCTGCATGAAATACATAGGGTCTTACTGAAAGGTCCACTCGATCCATTGCAAAGAAACCCAGCACATTGCTTTTCATGCAGCTAAAGCTGAGCCCAGCTAACATCACACACCATGGACGCGGATCGCCCTCTCCCCGCTATCAACAGTAAGCTCCCTCTTCCTACCCCAACTCCACCAACCCCCCATCCTAACAAACCCTCCAATCCAGTATGGACATTCTTCGCCCTAGCGGCCCTTGACATCGCCGCAAACGCAGCCGCCGGACCCGCCGCCGTCGCAACAGCAGTCCACGTCAGCGGCGGCGTCCTCACCGCGCGAGCACTGCAATTAGGTGCTCTAGCCGGAGTCACAAAGTCCGGCGTCTTAGCATTCGTGGAGTTTGTCGCATACGCGGGGATACCGACTCCGGCATGGATGCTTCTTATTTTGCTTGCTAGTAGTTTTGGGATTTGTGTTTTGGTTACGGCGGAGATTAGTAACCTTGTTCTTGGGGAAAGTATGTGTTTTGGTTCTGATATTTTTGGGATATTCTATTGAATGGTTAGTGGAGAATGGATGCTAATGGGTTCTTTCTTGCAGCGCCGAGTGGGTTGTTGATTGCGGCTATTGTGGCTGCTATACCGTTGGGTGGAGAATGTATTGGGATATACCAGTGTAAGTTTGTTATGCATCCCGGAATATCGACAACAATATCCCTGTGGAAACAACGTTGCTAACTTGTTCCATTCATCTATAGCGGCTGGAGGCTTAACAGGCGGTAAACCACAAGTCCAAATCTTCGTCATGGGCCTCGATGCTCTAGGAGGCTACGTCTTTGCTCGAATGGCCCACAACGAAGGTATATTTCTATTTCCTGCCTCCACGGATATGGCAATTACAATACTTACTCTTCTATTTCTATCAACAGGCCACGACATCTGCGCATACAACGTCGCCGCCGCCGCCGGAGCCGTCTACGGCGTTATCACCGGATTCTTCCATACCGTGATAGGATGTATGGCTGGAATCACCCATACAACCAGTACAAATGGCCACTATGTGACTACGAATATTTTCGGGACGACGTCGGGTTATGATGAGAATTGGCAAAGGAATGCAGGTTTCTGGTAGTGGGTTTTAGTACTATACTGAATAATGAGCTCAACTTCCCATTGAGGTGGAAGATAATTTGTACATCCATTGTCCGATTAGTGGCGATGACTTATAATGAGAATGAAATGTTAATGCGGAAATAAAAGGGGTTGGAATGTGTTATTCCTGTAAATCAAAGCATGTTGAGGCAACAAGCAGGCTGTGCTTGTATTGGGCTCAAATGATTCTATGAGAACAGAACAAGAATAGGTAGTTAGGGGTCCGGTAAGGCCAGTAATTTAAGGACGTGATAATGACCAGGGCCTTGAGGAGACAATACATATATCAGGCTCATCAGGGTCAATCAGCATAGAAAAGATTCAAAACATTTCAAAAATCGCTCTATTGTTGAAGTAGAACATGCAAAACCGAGTATCTCAAACAGGAAAAAGGAAAAAATGCGGCTGCGAAAGAAAAAAAAATTGTATGTACAAGAACAACCAAATATATCATGACTCAATCGTTTAGGAATTCAATATAGATCGGATAAAGAAACAAGGTTTCCCCAAACCACCATCTAGGACGGGCGGTGGAACTTGCTCTCGATCCAAGGCATACCCACAACGGTGGCCTTGCGCACCTTATTCCGCACCTTGACGCCAAGCTCGGTGCCCTTCTTGTGCAGACCGTTCTTGACATACGCCATGGCAATGTTGGCTCCGCCAAGCGTGGGGCTGGGCAGACCAGAGGTGACAACGCCCACCTCGACGGGGTTGGCGGGGTCGGCGAGGTCGACGACGATAGCACCCTCACGAGCGGGGGAGCCCTTCTCAACGGTCAGACCGACGCGGCGCTGCTTGAGAGTCTTAGGGCTGGCGAGCTGGGAAAGGATGACGGAGGCACCGTTGAAGGAGGGATTGGCCTGGTCACGGCGGTCACGACCGACGACCCAGCCCAGAGCGGCGTCTGGGGGAGTCTGGGCGGTGGAGATGTCGTGGCCGTAGAGACACATGCCAGCCTCGAGACGGAGGGAGTCACGGGCAGCAAGACCGGCGAGGCGGACGGTGTTGCTGTCCTTGAGGAGGAGGTTGACGACCTGCTGGGGGAGATCTGCGGCGCCGGAGGTGGGAATGGAGATCTCGAATCCGTCCTCGCCGGTGTAGCCAGTGCGGGAAATGAGCAGCGGCGAAGGAGAGGCCGAGCCGTCGACCAGAGTGATGTACAACTCGCGGCACTGACCGAAGTACAGGGTGTTCAAGTCGGTGTCGGCGGTCGAAGCGGAGGTGTTGATGAGGGGCTGGAGAGCGCTGACAGCGAGTGGGCCCTGCAGCGCGACCAGCGCGCGGTCCTCGAGAATCTCCCACTTGATGCTATCCATACCGTAGCGGAAGCGGTAGGCATCGATCTCAGCCCGCAGGAACTCCAAGTCCTCGGCGCGGCGGCCGGCGTTAGTCACGAAGTAGAAGGAATCCTCGCCGCGGCGGGTGATAACGGTGTCGTCGATGATGCCACCAGTCTCCTCTTCCAGGAGGCAAGACAGGGTCGAAGTGTTCGGGGTGAGCTTGTCGAGCGACGAGGGAGTGATCTTCATCAGCAGCGGGAGGGCACCGGGGCCGCTCAGATGGTGCTGAACCCTATATAGATCAATTGATTAGGTCTGATTGTCCATTGAACGTGAATTCCGTGGCTATGTGAGGCAATTGACTTACATGTGGCTAACATCAAACAGACTAGCCTTCTCACGAGTCCAGGCATGGCTCTCGACATGGCTCAAGTCCGCATACTGCAGCGGCATAGAGAATCCGGCAAAAGGCACCATCTTGGCGCCATGAGCCTCGTGCAGGTCATACAATTGAGTCTTGGACAGGGGCTCGCTAGAGCTGGACGCATAGCGAGCAACCTGGTTCTTCACCTGGGGAATCGCAGCTCGCGAGGTGATTCTGGCAGCCGGCCTGCGGGGAGCTGCCCGCACCGCGGAGGAAAGCTCCCTCCGCAGAACTGTGGAGCCGACAGAGGCGCGGGGTGCGTTGAAGGCAGCAGCCCTCACGGCGACGAGGTCGACACTCTTCTTGATGGAGCGAACGCTAGACATGGTGACTCAATGCTTTGGGAATTGAATTGACAGGAGAAGAAGGAAAGAAAGGATGAGAGGAAAAAAAGGTTGTCAAGAAAGTGGTGCCCTCCGCCGTCGGGGAAGCACAGCGGGAAAATCACGTGGTGATAGGGAGACCTCGGGGCAGTCAGAGAAGAGCTGGTTTCCCCATTTGGCACGCGGCACTCCTCGGGGAAGCTACTACGATGTGTCGTTGAAATCATATTTACTCCGTGATATACCTGCCGGTATAACTACCAGCTCGACGAAAGGTGAAAATAGTGCTTGTGACGACGGCGAAATAATCACTCGGAAAGCAACGCAAATAGCTGCTCCGATGCCAGTCGCCCGAATCCATTCGATGCCGCGGGCTTTTTTATGTGCAAGGAATGCTGGCGCGGCGTATAATAAAAGCAAAAGATCCCAACAAACCAAACTAAATGATACAAATCACTTCCACAAATAGACCGTTCCTACCAGAAGCAGTGGTAACATTTGCCGAGCGAATAAAGGGAAAAATCATGCGAGACCCAGGACCAGACAGTGAGCATCTGGCCATTTCTTATTCTCGATCGTCAAGTCATGAAATCCCTCCTCGGTCAGCTAGACTAGCTCGGAGAGACCGCTGCTGGAGAGAATGAAAGAACACAGTGCGAGAGGACAAACGCACTCCCCGCCCTGCGGGAATAGATCAAAGTGCGTTGCTGGCGCAAGTGAAGACACCGCCAACAGTGCCAGACTGGTAACTTTGGACCACAGACATGACAGAGGCCTGTAGAAGAAAAGACAACGTTAGCAAGGGTACAGATGGGATAAAAGGGCAATGTATCAGAGAGTTGATACTTACGTAGGTACCAGGTCCCAAGAAGAAAAGTCCCACAAAGATCAAAAAGACATTAAAAATGAAACCACACCAACCACGCAGACCACGAGTCTTATAGAAATCCGGTCCATGATCGGCAGCCCGCATGCGAATGTATGCCACGCCCCAGAAAATGAAACCAAAGAAGGAATCGAACAGGGAACTCATAATCGACAACAAGTCCGAAAAGAAGGGAATCACCTCAGCGATGATCCAGGCCATGATCCACAGGGCGGCCAGGATACCCGCCCAAGCAGCCCAACCCACCACAGTGTTGTTACCCTTGTGGCGGGTTCCCTCGAACAAGCGGAAGAAAATGAAACGGGCTGATACGGAGGCATATAGCACGCCCAAGAAGATGATCGTGGGAATCATGAAGGAGAAGGAGACCTTCTTGTAGACCTCGTCCGAGAGAGAACCGAAGGCGGGTGCGGTCATGTACTGGTTACCTGTGTAGGCATACACGATGGACCCGACCAGACTGAACACAATCACCTCGGCGATGGTCACTGCAGTGACGGACTTCCAGAAATCACGCGGCTCCTTCATCTCGGCGATGAAACTGGGCAGGGTGATCTGGCCGATGAAAGTGTAGCTGATGTTTAGGAATGCACTCATGCCGGTAATAAACGTCGTGCCTTTGGCGGGGATCGCCAGAACAATGGGGTTTCCCTTCTCGGGGTACCCGGCGGGATGATCTTCAATGCCGGCAAAGATAGTGGCCAGAAGCACGGAGATGAAGGTAAAGAATGCGGAAAAGGTGGCAACTCGGGACAGCGCGCTGAAAGTGCGAGGCAGAGAGAAGAAAAATGAGACAATTGCAACGATGAGGGAAAAGACGACTGTGCAGACTGCACCACCGGACATGGTGTTGAGGTACTCGGCACCGACCACGCAGTGCAGACCCTGAATGAAGGTATTGTTGAGTAGGAACATCACCGCGGTGGCCCACCAAGCAATCTTAGAGTCCCAGAATAGATACTGGCCGAGATCGCACACATCGCGGATCTCGGGGTGTCGCAGACAGAATCGCCTGGGGAAGTATATGTGTCAGCTATGTGCGGCCGCATACTATAGAGTAATGTAGGGAAACATACCAGACAATCAACGAGGTGTACAACACTATACCCGCAATCACAACGGTCACAATCAGACCGGGCACGAGACCCAGAACAGAGTACGACCAGGGGAATGACATGATAGCCAGACAAATGTACTCGGAGAAGAGTAGGGCGGCAGTCTAACATTGCAGCAAGTTAGCACCGAATCTTTCTTTTTCTCTTCTTCCAGCAACCACCACGTTTCAAAACCACATCGCATAGACACCAATCTTACCTTTTGCCAACTGCAAGTCCGGTACTTGATAGTATTCTCCGACTCCATCTCAATCTGATGGCCCACACTCTCGCTGGTAGACGACGAGTCGATCGCCGTGACATGGTGATGTGACAGCCGGCGGCCCTGACCCTCAAGATCATGGTCCTTCAGCTTCTGATTCTGTTCCAGCTTGTCATTCAGGTCGCGGGAGCGATCGCTGTCGCCCTCATGAGTGTCCATTGCAGCGGTGTCTTCTGGCCGAGCCATTTTAAGCTTAACGAGCGGGCGAGCCGCTGTTGACGGTACTCGGCGGAGTCGAAGAATGAAATGGTTCCGAAGCCCTTCGGATACATAAACATAAAACTGTCCGCGTGAATAGGGTACAGTTTGAGTTGGATGAGGTGGTAAACTGGTTATTGAGTCTTTTGAGTTGCGCAGGGGACAAGTTTGATCTCGTCACCAGTCGGGGAGGTGATGGTAGCGTAAGGTTCTGGGGCGCAATCAGGGCAAACGGGATCTACAAAGAGGCCCGGGAATAGACTGCAAGATCGCAATGGCTGAACGGAGGAAGTTCAGTCACGATGAAGAGCAGAAGTCGCAGAGAAAAGGAAAAGAAGAGAAGCGAGCGAAACAGGAATCAGAAATCGCAATAATTAAAATAAAAGAAAATGAAAAGGCCAAGAAGGGCCAGATTGGTATCTTGGTATCTGGTATTCTACTATACCTGGCCGGCTACGTACCGTTGCGATCGTAGCGGCACGGTGGTAATTTTATGGGCAAATCGGGTATGCTTGAATACCCTCGGTCATTTTAGAATTTCCAATACCCCACTCTTGTCCTGTTGCCGGAATGGAAAAATCTCGTCGATCTTGGCCACGAGATGACGTGATGGAGGGTAGCACGTCAGCCGCAATAGGCGAACCTGTCAAGCCACGGCCGAGTGCTGAAGGGAACGTTGGATGGGTGCCGGTGGTTGAAGTCCAGGGGGACTGAAGGTACAAAGTGGTTACGAGGGGGGAACGTCAAGGCCACGGCAAGCCCAGCAACTTGCAAGCCCCAAGCTGAAGCCCAGAAAAGCCTAGTTAAGCCAAGCGGCGCGAAGACTAAATGCGCCGCCCCCCAAAAGAACCCTCAAATCCGAGGACCCATCTTGGACTATCCCTGGGGGAGGAATAGAATCACTGTGCATCTGACTCGTCGAGACGCTAAATAGTGAGTCTGTGCTGAGGAAGAACGGAATAATATACCGAGTACGTCTGTCAGGTATTATTGAGACTGCAATCTGCAATCTGCAGTAGTCTCGTGCCCCACGATAAATAGGCCCTGGATGGCCTGTACGCTGCAGCAGCAGTAACTCGGACAAAAACGACTGAACTCGCATGGCATCATGGTTCACGGCCAGTCCGAGATCCGAGATCCCAGCAACAGGATCTCTTAGACTCTTACGCCGTACGACCCAAGGAATAACACCCAAGAAAAAAAAAATCCTTGAATCACTCAAACGTACCTCACATACGTATGGACTCCGCCGTACCAGGGCACAAAATGGTGTTGCGCCCGCACATCATATCATCAAGCCACGACCTACCGGAGTGGGCCTTAGACAGCCCCGCAAGCGGTTGCGATCGAATGAAGGCTTGAGAGCCAGCCCCGCAAGCCCCGTAAGGCCCCGGTCGGAAATCAGGAAACCCGTGCATGAGCCTCTGAAAACATGGACTGCTGGTGCAGTGGTCTTTGTGGCCGTGCTGATTCGATCCTGCGGACGGTCCTAAACCCGGATGCGGTGTTGGAGTTCCTTGGGGGAGAGTGAGGAGACGGGGCTGGTTTGGGCGCTTTGGCGCTATGGGGGAGGGTCTTGGTTTTAGTCTTGGTCCACTGGCCACTGAGCATTGATATATCTGAGATATAAGTGGGGGATCAACGGTATCGGCCCCCCTCAGAAGCCTGAAAAGGCATTGCAATTTGTGGATGTGCAGTAGTAAGCTGGCCTATGAAGGTGAAAAGAAATAGGGGTTTATGAGAGAGAGGCAATCTGAGAAAGTGAAGGATCCCAAAGCGGAAAGGGCGGTATTGCCCTGACGGTACCACGGCCACGTGCTGGCTGACTCAGCACGTCCGGTCTTACTGCAGGTGGGCAGGTAGACAGACCTCAGCGGCTCAGCCCGCAGGTGCTGCCAAGTCAACTGGAAGTCAACAATCATCTACAAACTACAACTATATTGACATGTTGACAGTACATCTTTCAATCATTGAACTCACAACACATTCTAAAATATGGAATTATCATTGATCCAAATTTCTTCCTTATCATTAACCAGCCAACCTGATCAATCCCTCTTAGGACTCACCCAGTTTACGCGGCATGGCCGTGTTCCAGCCTCTTGCGTGCTCGTCCTCCACGATGGCCTCATACCGAGTCCACTTACACACTCGGCATCTCATAGTCCTCCCTGAGATCCCGCGAGTCTGTTTGGCTGGCATATTCAGAAATGTCAATCTTTTAGCAATCTTAAATCAACTAAGGAGTACTCTGTACGCTACTGTATGCGGGTGGTGGCGTGCTAGGTCCCAGAGACGTTCGAGCCGCTCGGCTCGTACCCGGAACGCCCTGTAGATTCGTAGACCCTGTGAGGTTGGTCCTACTGTGCATACAGGAGTAAGGCTATTGGGGGCTAACTACCGTAGGGCACATACTTGCGTGATGACCATTTGCCTCCTTCGATTTCGGCCCCGCGATAACATCTCGGGGACTCCGATAACTTGAATTTGGGAAACCACAACGCTGACAGCAGCTGCCTTTATCACCTAATAGATATGAGATGGAACGAGAGATAACTGCGAGCCTGAAACCGCATTGAGATTGATCCTCTAGGAAGGGCTCTACAGCCAGGCCCTGCTGATATGCAACTATAGAATCCCAACACAGAACTGCCCTTCCGTAATAGATATTTTTGATGCAATGAGAAACAACATATGTCCAAGTATACAGTTAAACAGACAACATAGAACCCCCCTACATACCATCGTCCTCGTCCGCCAGCAGTGCCGCATAGTCGTCGGCGGAGGCAAAGGTCGGCAGGTGCTTGAGCTTGCGGCGCTTCTTCTTGTTGTCCGAGGCCTCGGCCTTCGGCTCCAACTCCACACCACCAAGTTCCATGTCGGAAGGCAGGTCGTCGTCGCTGTTGAAGAAAGCCTCGTCGTCCGAGACGTCCATGTCGAAGTCGTCCGAGTCTTCCTCCTTCTCCACCTTGGCAGCCTTCTTGGCAGCCTTCTTCGACGGCGGAGGAGCGACCTCCTCCTCCATACCGAAGTCGCTGGCGTCGTCCATATCCTCGTCGGATGGGACGTCCGACTCGTCGTTGAAGATAACCTCATCGTCGCTACCTGCGGCCTCCTCCTCCTCCTCGTCCTCCTCATCCTCATCATCGTCAAACTCAGAGTCCAGATCGTCCATATCCAGATCATCGTCATCGTCGTCATCGGCCTCCAGTTCGGGCCGGGAGTCGACAAGAGCCTTCCAAATCTCAGACTCGTTATCGCTGAGATCCGCGCCATCCTCATCGCGCTCGGCAGCGTCCTCTTCACCCTTGCCCTTCTTGGCCTTGGTCTTGTCCTTGTTAACACGGTTGAAGTACTCGTGGAAGAAGACATCCTCCGCGGCGACCTCGTCGGCCTTCTTCTTCCAGAAGTTCTCCGAGTTGAGAGGCTGGCCCTGCAGCGCAGACTTGCCGGCCTCCACCAGGCGATCTGCAGCCTCGCCACCGGCGAGAGGCTGCATGATAGAGGCACCGCGGGAAGTAGCATTGGCCTTGGGAGTACGGTAGACGAAGCGGTCAAGGAAGTGAGTCAAGGTGTGAATGGTCATATCAGGCTTGCCGCTCATGGTCTCGTGGTCCAAAAGACGGGAAGCATTGACGGAGACAGAGGGGTGGAAGTGGGATACGTAGGGAAGCTAGAAGGCATTAGCGGGTGCCAATAATCACGAAAGCACAATATAGAAGGGACATACCAATTCCCAGAGACAGGTCTTGTCGGCATTACTGTGCTCCGGATCACGCTTGCGGGGGTCGTATCCGTTGTTCTGCTTCGGCTTGGTCTCAACGGGGGCAGGTGCTGGCTCCTCGTCATCCTCGTCGGGCACGTCGCGGAAGACCTCTTCACCATCACTCTCGTTGTCCTCGGGCTGGTCGAACAAAGACTGGAGGCCAGTGAAGGTCTTCTCCAACTCGCGAACCAGGTAGAAGACACCGCAGATAAACGCGGGTTGGTGCATTCCGAGCACCTGAACAATACGCTTCACAAACGCCTTGACACGGCGGACGTTCAAATCGTTCTTGAGCGCCTTGAAAAGCAGGTTCAGGTAGAGCGACTGCTTTGATGAGGTGGCAACACGAGGATCCAGGAGAGATTCGTACAGCGTCCGGTAGAAGCGGTCGCTGGCGATTTGGGTTGACCCAGTGAGTTGCTGGATCAGCATAAGAGCCTGAATACTGGTGTTGAAGTTTGACGAATGGGTGATGCGGAAAAGGGTATCAATGTGCTTCGAAAGACTAGAGGTAATGTTAGTATATTGAAGATCACGCTTCATGGGATGTCAGTCCACGTACCGGTCGGAATCAGCGTCGGTGAAGGGATAAGCGCGATTAACACCGGTCAAGACACCGGACGTCAACTTCTCACGCATCTCATCATCCTGGGCTTCTCCCTTGGCAGGTTGATTGCGGCCCTTGCCCTTCGGTCCCTTTTTGCCCTGGGGCTTGCCCTGGGGACCCGGCTTACCAGGCTGGGCAGGCTTCAGAAGGGAGACGAACATGCCGAAGTAGATGTCCAGAAGCTGCATAGCAACCTTCTCCTCCTTCAAGCTGAGAACAGTCTGGTTCAAGGTGATGATAGCGTAGTACTTGGCGTGCTGGCTCTGGCCAGGTCGGAACAGCAACTCCTCAACAGCCTTGATGATGAGAGGCTTCATCATAGGGTGTGTCTGCTCAAGCTGCAACAGGAGATAAGATGCACGCGAAGCGATCTTCTTTCCGGGGTCACCAAGCTTATTCACAAGAAGGCGCAGCAAGTTTGCCTCTTGCTCGGGCTTCTCCTTGAGTAGCTCGTAGACGTAGCTGACAGCGCGAGATCGCGAAAACTCAATCTCGTCATTGCACCATACTTCCAGAATCTTGAGAATCTCAAAGTACTGCTCCTTCAGGAAATCCTCAAATGCCCAGACAATCAGATGGCTCTTCTGCAGGCCACCAGGGAGCGGGTCGCGCTCCGTCCATCTTCCACCAGCACCCTGGAATGCAGCAACAAGGCCAGGCTGGTTGGAAAACGACTTCAAGCGACGATCTCCGGGCAAGAGAGTACCCTGGGCGAACATATCCTTCAGAGACCGGAGAACCTCAACCGCCTGAGCACGGCTGCGCTTGCCTCCAAGTCCGATGAGAGTCTCGAGAGACTTGGTGTTGTGCAGAGGCGATTCTTGCACGGCAAGTGTTAGGGCCGAGATCTTATCACTGAGAGTACCGGAAGACATGATGGTCGTGTAGAACTTGTGCGACGAAGACGCCGAGGCCTGCTGGGCTTTGGCGTATTCATCATTTTCCGCCTGTAGGAGGGAATTGGCGAGCTCGTGGATGCGATCGATAAGATGACGGGGAAGGGCGTTCATTTGCTTTGCACTGCCGACTGGTGGCAGGGGAATGGCATACCAATCGGAACGAGGAATAATAGCCTGAGAATACCCGGGTTAGTATAAAGGACGAAATTGGTAAGGTAAGAAAAGAGCGTGACATACAAGCTTCGCAAATTCCTTAGGAATAACAACCTCGGGCTCCTTCTTCTTCAACTCTTTGGGAGCTGGTGGTGCTTCCTCGATGTCGGAGACCTCAGAAGCATCATCCTCAGGTTCACTCGTCTCTTCACTATCGCCCTCGGAGCCTTCGTCTTGTGCATCTTCCTCCTCCAAGTCCTCCTCGGCCTCGGCTTCTTCCTCGACTTCTTCGTCCTCCTCGGCTTCATCTTCTGCTAGGTCTTCCGGGACAACATGGCCGGCAGCTTCTAGCATCTTGGACAACTCCTTGCGCAGGTCATCGTCACCACCCTTAACCTTGGACTTGGAAGATGTGCCCTCAACCTCGGACTCCGAGTCGACACCGGCAAGTAGTTCAAGGTCCTCCTCAGTACCGCCCAGCGCCAAAATCTCCTGGCGCAAAGTATCGTTGCTGTTGTCCTTCTTGACACCTGCGGCGGGCCTATCCTGCTTGCTCTTTTCTCCCTTCTTCTCATCTCTCGCAATCACATCTCCGTTGCGATCCCGCTTCTTGCCTTGTGCTGAGCCGTCTTGCTTCTTGCCGGCCTTGGGGGTAGCCTGCTTTTCGTTCGTCGCGGGGGTCTTCTGGGCAGGAGCATTGGGCTTGTCATTCTTCTTCGACTTTCCCTTGCCAGAGTTCTGATCCTTCAACCGTTGCTCGATCTTCTGTCGGAGGCCAGCGAAGGCGCCCTCGTCTAACTGGGGCATTTGCATCTCGGGTGCAGATTCGGGTTGGGAAACGGAGACACCTGCATCGGTGAGGGTCTCATTTGCGCCCGACGAGCGCTTGCCTTTCCCTTTCGCCATGGTTGTGTATTCAAGGCTTGGGGGGACTTTTTTCTTGACGGAGAGAAAATTGGATGGAGAAATCTTTTGCGGCGGACCGATTATCAGGACGCTCGGACCACCCGATAAGAAACACTCCCCAAGGGCAACCGCGCAACGCTTTTCCTTAAGCCTCGTCCGGCAGTCGGGAATTTTAGATTGAAGGCTGGTCATTTGGGATTTACCTCTTCAATGATCCCTAGTATACGCCCCGTACTCAGTCGCGTCTCTCGGAGGCACTTGGTGCCGGGCCTCCGTATCCAGCGCTGCCAACTTCATGTATGCGCCGGAAGATGACTGATTCCCCGGATCATGCAATTGCAATCGCTAACAGGCTATAGCATGATGGGCGAACTAGAGTCTCCAACTCCTGGATCCCCACAGGCGGTATTTCTAAGAAACCCGTCAGTGGAGAGAAGGGTACGCCGATTGCGACAAGGAACTATTCAATCGACAGATGCTAACAATGCGATAGAGGATGCGAATGATCTCTTGATTAGGGGAGGATTCCTACGCCAGGTGAGCTAAGTAGAGCGTCTTTTTATCTTCATCCCATTTCTGACTGTTTTGGAAGGCATATTCTGGAGTGTTTCACCTCCTGCCGCTTGGCTTGCGAGTCCAGGACAAACTAGAGAGCCTCATCGACAAGCATATGCGCTCCCTTGGTGAGTAATTAATCAACCTTCAAAAGGATCTGATGCATGTACTTACATGCAAACAGGGGCATCCAAAGTTTCGCTATCCTCAATGTCGTCCCAGGAACTCTGGGAGCAATCCGGTCGATTGACCGAAGGCTCTGACGAGGTAGGTTTTTTTCTTGGATCAGCTGAGGACCAACCATTAACATCGGCTCAGGTATTTCGATTCGAAGATCGAAAAGGCGCTCGCTTTATTCTTGCTCCGACTCACGAGGAAGAGATCACCACTCTGGTTGGTAATTTAACGACATCCTACAAGAGCCTTCCTTTGCGAGTGTACCAAATAAGTCAGAGATGCCCAGCCCCGTCATGAAACGCTCCATGCTGACTCCCCTGAAGCAAGGAAATACCGCGATGAGGCCCGGCCAAGGCAGGGTCTTCTCCGCGGTCGAGAGTTTGTCATGAAGGACCTCTACACATTCGACTACAATGTGGATCAGGCCCTCAAGACGTATCACGCCGTGAAACATGCCTATACACAGCTATTTGACGAATTGAAGATTCCATACCTTGTCGCGGCAGCAGACTCGGGAAACATGGGAGGCAATCTCAGTCACGAGTTCCACTTCATCAGCGCCAAAGGCGAAGACCGCGTTGTTAACTGCTCAAACTGTGACCATGTATACAATGAAGAGCTTGCAGACGGTAAGAGCCACAGCTTCCCCGAAGAATCGGAGAAGGGTGCCGTGCCTGGTTTCCAGACCGAGGAGGGTGTCTCTTCCGAAGGAGGCTCAACAGTCTCAACTGGTATGTGGATGGCCATTTCGCATGATGGGAATACTCTTCTCCGGGGCTGGTTCCCCAAATTCTCGATGCAAAATGGGTCCACGGAGCCGGAGGAGCGTCACGTCAACTCCCATGCTGCAAAAGCAATTGCAACGGCAGCAGGTGTCGACCTCGACCTCAGTGTGGAGAATCCACTAGAGAAGTGGGTTTCCAATGTCAAGTCTCGCAAATCGCCCAACAAGCCGCGTGTCCTCGACTTGTATGACTCGCAGGTGCGGGTATACCAACGCCCGCCGCTCAGTGACCTTCTTCAACAGTCTGGCTGCACCGCTGCAGACATCGAGTACACCATGCTTGACCGTTTCCCTGGGACGTCGAACAAGCTCAGCCTCGTTCGAGTCCACGACGGAGACCGATGCTCGCAGTGCGGGGAGGGCGTTTTGACAAGTAACCCTGCCGTCGAGCTCGGTCATACTTTCCACCTCGGCACACGCTACAGTGAAGTGCTTAATGCCTCTGTGTCCGTCAATTCGGCGGTTCTTGATGGATCTGCCGAATCAGGAGGCAAGTCAACTAAAGAGCTGATTGTCCCCATGCAGATGGGCTGCCACGGAATCGGAGTTTCGCGCATGATCTCAGCCGTTGTGAACCGGTTGGCAGATGACAAGGGATTGAACTGGCCTCGTGCCATCGCTCCTTATGAGGTTGTTGTGGTTCCTGGCAAGGGACTGGACTCGGTGGCTGAACAAGTCTATGACAACCTCACCTCATCGAATTCGAAGCCTGTGGATACCCTTCTCGATGACCGTGATAAGGGCATGGGCTGGAAACTGGGCGACGCTGACCTGATCGGCTACCCAGTTATTGTGGTGGTTGGCAATGGCTGGAAGAAGAACCAGACCCTGGAGGTACAGTGCCGCCGTCTGGACGTCAAAGAAGATGTTTCTCTCGAAACACTTCCCGCCTTTGTTCAGAATTTGCTCTCCCAGCTCTAAGGCGATCGCGGGTAATGAACCTGTCTGTAGCATATTGTATTCTATTGATCAAGGCACAAAATGGACATTGCGATTGTAACATAGCGAATTCACCACGCACTCCTTTTCTTGAATATTCCTGAAATCAGAAATCCAATACATGCTAGCAGTTTTCAAGCTTCGCTCGCGCAAGCTTCTATACAATCAAGAAGGAGGCCACCAAGAGGTTCGTTCTACAGTAAAGCGGGACGGAGGTGCGTGCGTATACTCCATCCCACTCTATGTCCAGGCTGTGAATGCCTACCCGCACTATTTCCACAGCCGTGCTCCCTTCATTTTCCTCAAGCTGCCAACCCCCACCTCCGCCCGCATATCGTATGCGTGCAGAGTCCGCCACTGGGCGCATAAGATTCTAACCTCGAATTTCTACAATTCGGCTCTACCGAATCACCCTACATCACAAAGCCCACAATGGCATCCTCAGACAGCTCCTCCGGCGGAGCTCCCCCGGGCTCAGGTACGCCCGCAGCCCGCAAAACCAGCACCACGCAACCAGCTAGCTAACAAGAATCCCCCTCGGTGTCACTAGTCAATCTCGCCTCCCTCTCCGTGCCCCAACTCCGCTCCCTCCAGACCCGTCTCACCTCCGAGCTGGAGCACCTGACCACCTCACACGCGAAGCTGCGCGCCGCGCAGGCCAAGTTCCGGGACTGCGTGAACTCGATCAACGACGGCGTGACTGGCTCCGCGAAGAAGGGCACCGATGGTCGGGATGAGATCCTGGTGCCCCTGACCAGCTCGCTGTATGTCAAAGGCCGGTTGACGGATCGGGAGAAGGTGCTTGTTGATGTTGGAACTGGTTTCTATGTTGAGAAGGTATGGCTGGAGAAAACTGGCCCGGGAATTGAGGAGATTTGGACAGTTACTGATTGGTTTTTGATTTGGGTTAGACTTCCGAGAAGGCGGTTGCTTTCTATAATGACAAGGTCAAGGGTCTGGATGCGAATCTACAGGAGCTGGAGAAGATTGTACAGGGCAAGAACCAGCAGTTGCGAATTGTTGAGGAGGGTGAGTGTTTCCCTGGCCGCGGATGCTTTCTTTCGAGGCTGTATACCTGGATTGATGTGCTGTTTACTAACTGTTTACAGTTCTCCGGCAGAAGATGCTTAGCGGCGAGGCCGTGCCCGCGCAGACTGCCGGTGCGGCTGCTGGATAAACATCTACACGCAGTTTATGAGTGCGAAGATGTCCTAGAAATTCCAAAATCTCAAAAATTTATATATCACATCAGTTTTAAGGTCGGATGCGGCAGTTTTCTTACCTAGTCAAGTAAGCCCGAGTATACTTGTGAAAGCCGTCCTGACTTCATTTCGAAGGTATACAGTAAAACGACAGCTTGTTCTAGATGCACAACATCGACTCTACAATTAGGTAGAAGACTCTGTTACGAATCTTAACAATAGAGAATTTGTGGTCACCATGAGGATCTGAGGTCAACAGGCTAACAGGTAGCGTTCACATTGAAAACAATCATTTTCTTCAAAGAGACAGTTCGACATATCTGGTAGTACGTTCCATCAAAGCCATCAAATACGTAAGAAGCCATGATGCTCGTCTGAGTATTTCACCTCTCAGAACAGTGTCCCAAGCTCCACGTCCATCCATCCAGCCATACTCTCGTCTTTGTCGGGCTCATTCAAACCAATTTCAGAGCCACCCATGAGCTCCGCAATCCTTTGGACAACCTGCAAGACCTCCCGCAAACCTGCACCTTCATCTGCATTGCCGCCTCGAGTTGACGGGAAGAAAACCCCCAGGCCTGCTCCGTGTGGCTGGACCATCGCGCCGCCTACTCCAATGTCTCCTCCCATGAGTGAATCCCAATCAGGGTCGTAGAGTGCGGCACTCGAGTATGACTTGAAGAAGGTGGTCCTTCTATAGACGTCGAATCGAGCGAGCTCAAGGATCAGGTTAGTTCCCTTGACCTTGAACCGAATTGCGGACTTTTTGACAATGTGGGCGTCAGGTGTGTCTTTAGGGATCGAAATGTTCATGGCAGCCTGGGAGATGAAGTGGTGGTTGTCGCCGCTACTGGTGAAACGGATACTGGATGCAAGTTCACGCTGGGCTTTGGTTAGTTGTCTCTCAGCGGCGACCTCGAAGAACTCAATGTCGCACTGCCAGTCAGCGCTATGCGACAGTGTTAATATATACTCATGATCAGATGCAGAGGAAGTTGAGTTACCGAGCAAAGTCCACCATGGCTAGCTGCAGCGGGATTCTCAGGGTCTTGTCTTCGCCATGGCGCGCCTTGAACCATCGGTGACCCTTGGTTTCAACTTCGCCGGCACGCGCAATTCTCTTGAGGTAAAGCTCCAGTCGGAAGTCAGAGCCGGGGCTTCCTATGAACTCGATAGTGGCCGAGTGGGTAGGCTCCATGAGCTCCAACTCATTAAGAGGCCGCACCTGGCCGATGGGCTCCAGGAGGTCATCCGCGCGGCGAAATCGTTTCAGCAATTCATCAGTTTCGATCTTCAGTCTAT
The DNA here is from genome assembly GCA_037043885.1 of Penicillium goetzii. Classification (NCBI taxonomy): domain Eukaryota; kingdom Fungi; phylum Ascomycota; class Eurotiomycetes; order Eurotiales; family Aspergillaceae; genus Penicillium; species Penicillium goetzii. The sequence continues at coordinate 744,653 of JAWLST010000007.1, read as the reverse complement.
CCAAATTGTAAGTTAGATGCAATATTGCATGGGATTCTTTCAGGGACATACCCAGGCACGATACGTCCTCGACACTGGTCATGTCCGATCATGGCTGCGAATTCAGACAGGCTGAACGCAGGTGCTTTGTTTCTCGGTAACTTGAATCTGTCTAGAATCAAAGTTCCGAAGTGGAATCTCATTCTCAGGTTGCCATTGAAGTAGTTGACCATTGATAGAGAGGTTTGCATATTCTGCAAAATTCCTTCGGAATTCGAGGCGTGCATAGCGTTCATCTTCTCGGTGAAGACCTGACGGCTCGGATTTGCATTTTGAAGTTGAGCTTCGTGAAGGAACGGTTTTGCGACATGGTTATGCTTTTCAAGGGTGACGCCGTGCCCGGAGAATTCAGGGCTGAGTGGCGCAAGCATGATCTTCTTGATGTGCAAGTCGGTTCTTCCCATTCCCTCCTTCCATGCTGCCCGAAGGAACTTGACAACGAATGCAGAGTCGAAACCTCCATTGTTAGAGACAATGATGTGTGATGGATTCTCCGGGTCCAAGTAAGCATAAACTTGAAGATCTGAACGGATACCGTCTAGCTTCTCAAGATCCGTCCCCAAGCACTCTTGGGGTGAAGGGCCATCGGTAGGCCATGTGAAGACCAGTTTGTTCTGTATGAGTAGGTTAGCATCTGGAAAGCTCACTCCAACTATGATTTCTAGGAGTTTCATACTTTACACTCCAGGCCTTCGGGCTCTCTTCGAAGTTGTTCCAATGCCATGCTCTCCTGCTTGCGTTTCATGGTTTCGATGCTGTGATAAGGACTGATCTTATCCCATTCCAAAGGATTTTTGCGTCCAGTGCCGGGAAAATGACGCCCATGTCTCGGATATCGCTGGGCTGACGTTTGGCGAGATGATCTCAGTCCTGGGGATGATCTCCTAGCCATTTCCGCCAGTTGCCGGTCACGGTATCTGATCACTAGATTTTGAAGCATTCTCTTGGCATCCTCCACCTGAGTCTCGTTGCCCCATATGAACAGTTGCTTCAAACCGTCAACAATGAACGTTGAGCCTTAGGATTGGATTTAACAGCATACCGTGTCACTCTCCACTGGAGGCTGGATAAAAGCACCAGTCGACCGGCAAACGTCGTCAAATATCTCTGTTCGTCCAGGACGAGCCGTAGTTCTGCCAAAGAGTGAAGCTATAGAGGCATCGTCGGTGCTTATCTGGTAGGTTAGCCAACACGAGATGAGAAAGGACACAGAAAAGACCTTACGCATTGTAATCACCTAGCTGCACGACACCTAGTGATTAAGTTTAGCGCCGTGCATTCAACGCAATGCATGGATTCCTTACAGTCAGGCTTCATATCAGCAAGCCATTTTGATCTCGCTGAAGGAGGACGAGAGGGCGGGGGAGTGCTTCTTATGTTAGATCTTTGTGAGTGAATGCCGCGAGATGGTAGGTGGTGGCGTCCTCTCTGGCCTTGAGACGACGTAGGATAGGCTGTCGACTGGGTCGAAGGAATGTTTGGAATAGCTGGCTTTGTTGATGGCTCGTATGTACGTGGCTCGGTTTTACCGGGTTCTGAAGGTTCCAATTTAATCAATTGAGGTGATGGAGGAGGACTGTCCAGATCAATGAGGTTTCCCTCTGGGACTTCATGTTTAGACTGCGAAGGGACTGCCAAAACCGAGTAGTCCTTTTGTTCTTGACGGGTTGTCCCTCCATTGCTATGGTAGCCGGGATCAGGGCTGTGTCCTGGAGCCCGACGACCTATCTCTTGAGTTAGTTACAGTAAGCGCAACGAGGCCCTATTAGCGACGCGAATTTGATATACGGGGTAGCATACCCCGGGTGGGCTCACGTGCCAAGCGATCTCTGCCGGGAAATCAGTAAATTGAACTATATTGAACACCTTCAGTGGGTCATAGTAGAAGCTCACGGGTCCATAGATGGATGGACTGATTCAGTCTGGATAGTTTCCGAATGTGGATTTGGCGGAGTTAGACAAGCATAGTGGGTGGGATGGTCTTGAGAAGCATCCACCAAGTCCAATTTTGAAACGGAAAAGCTCTGAAAAGTGGAATATGAAGGAGTATTTGAATATGTGGATAAGTACAAGAGATAAGTTGCCAGAATAGTGGAGATGGGAAAGAAAGAGAATGAAGAAACAGAGAAGGAGCGCAGAAACAGGGACTTAATAGCCTGAAAATAAGGAACCGTACGGGGAAGAGCATATTTGGATTTCTGAAAAAGCACAAATAAAATCATGGCAAATACCTATCAGATTGGAAAGTTCCGGAAGGCCTGCGATACAGAACTAAACATTGTACAAGCTTCATACATGAGGCAGACCTGCATAGGAATGGAAATGACTATAACTGCCCGTTGTTAGTCCTTAGGGCAATATAATCCGTAGCCATAGTCGAGGGAGATATATGCCACTCTTCTACGGAAAGTATAGTTGACTGAATACACTTGTGTATATTCTTTCGACCGTGGGTACTTTGTAACAAGAAATGACGACAGAGACTACGATCATCGCCTGGTGTGCGTTTGTGCTATAGCTGCAACTTTCCACATCAAATGAGCCTACTTATTTTTGCCCTTTATTCATTGACTGAACTCCATAATCTGCAACAAAGTACGGAGTAGGTGTTACTCTATAGAAATAGCGTTCATGATTGAGATCCACTTTCTATTTTGTGATTGGCGGCTCTGTTAGACACACTAAGCCAAAAGGGGAGTAAAGTGGACAACGCGTGTTTGCAACGCGATTTCATTATTTCTCTGCAAAGCTTCCGTCATCGTCAAGCCCACAGTCTACTCCCATTGAAACGCCTGGGCGATCGGGTACAATGGCAGTTGACACAGATCACTCGAGCGATGAGGGCTCTCAAAAGCGCCGCAATGTACGAAAGCGCGCCCAGCAATGGATGACCAAGGGGGCCCTGGTGCACGAGGACTCCGATGATGAATTGGGTGACGAGGACCACCCTTGGGACTGGATTTATGCTGTCGAAGAGGCTGAGGTCAAGGAAGACCCAGAGGCAAGCAAGGCGAGCCCCGAAAAATCTCGCCGGCGACGGTCATCCCGCCCTGCGAAGAAGGGCCCTCCAATCGTGGGCGCACGAATGGGTTCGTTCGAGTGCAGATTGGGCGAGGTTGTGCTCCTCAAATCCCCCGAGCATGGCAAGGACTGGGTCGGAATTATTACCGAGTTCTTGGAGGAGGAAGACGATGATGAGGAAGGGGAGGTGATCAAGTCGGTCAACATCATGTGGTTTGCGTCGCCGGACGAGTTCATGTCGACAAGGAACAAGCGGAGAACGGATGCGCTGCCTAATGAGCAGTACCTCACAGCGGATTTCAACGTCAACCCACTCACATCGATCAACGGCAAGGCGACGGTAATGTCGAAGGACGCTTTCTACGCCAAATACCCGAACGGAGTCCCGCCCAAGGACAAAATACAACGTGCCGAGTTCAGCAAGTGCATCGTGTGCCGTCGAGGTGTCAACCAAGTGCAGGGTCGATACACCGATGAGTTTAACTGGGAGCAAGTCTACGGGGACCGCAACATCCATCAACTCATCAGCATGGTGAAGGACGGTCTGAAAGCGGCGCGGAAGAGGAAGGTGGCTGATGACGAGGTAAGCCTACCCCTTGTCCTCCACTGCTGGTCGACGCTGGGATGAACTGACCTCTTTTTGCAGTATGTCGACACCAAGGACGAGACTGCCGCTCCATCCACCCCGAGGAAACGGCAAAGAATGGCCGCAACCAACACAACACCAAAATCACAGCGCAAGAAGGCTTTGACGACACCATCGAACAAACGGTAGGCTGACATTGCTATGACCATAGCGGTATATCGGTGAACTAACAGAGTTGCTAGAATTGTCGTAAAGAAGCCTCTTGAATTCACACCGTTGGGCACTCGAGTCCTCGAGCCATCTCACTTTGCCTCTCCCTACCGGCAAGCGCGCACATTACTCCACGTTTCGACCGTTCCGGAATCCCTCCCTTGTCGAAAGACCGAGTTCAATACCGTCTACAACCATCTCAGTGCTGCTATCATGGAAGGCACCGGAGCTTGTATCTACATTTCAGGTACCCCGGGTACAGGTAAAACCGCAACCGTGCGAGAAGTTGTCGCCCAGCTCAACGGTGCCGTGCTGGCAGAGGAGATGGATGATTTCATCTTTGTAGAGATCAACGGCATGAAAGTCACCGATCCGCATCAATCCTACTCTCTCCTTTGGGAGGCGTTGAAGGGAGACCGAGTCTCTCCTTCTCATGCGCTTGACCTCCTTGAACAAGAGTTCTCCAATCCTTCGCCTCGCAGAGTCTCTTGCGTCGTCCTTATGGACGAATTGGATCAGCTGGTCACCAAGAACCAGTCAGTGATGTACAACTTCTTCAATTGGCCTGCGCTTCGTCACTCCCGTCTTATCGTCCTGGCCGTGGCGAATACCATGGATTTGCCTGAACGTACTCTGAGCAACAAGATTTCCAGTCGTCTCGGTCTCACCCGTATCACATTCCCTGGATACAGACACACAGATCTGATGGAGATCATCAGCACTCGTCTGGCGAGTGTTCCAGGCAACATCGTCGATCCAGACGCTATTCAATTCGCGAGTCGTAAAGTCGCTGCTGTCAGCGGTGATGCGCGTCGCGCATTAGATATCTGTCGTCGTGCGGTTGAAATTGCCGAGCAAGAAGCCGATGAAGCTGCCAACGCCGCCGAGGCGAGCAAAGACGCTGTAGATGACATTCCTCCAACTCCGAGCAAAACCCCTGCTCGACGCAACAAAGCACTCACAGACAAGGGAGCAGGTGATTCACCGGCCCCGAAACCTGCTCCCGGCAAGGGTCAACCTGGTCGCGTTACCATTACAACAATCAAGCAAGCGATCCAGGAGGCAACTTCTACACCACTTCAACAATCGCTGCGCTGCCTACCTCTTTCTGGCAAGCTCTTCCTTGCCGCTTTGTTGGCACGCGTGCAACGTACCGGAATCACTGAGTCCACGTTCGGTGATGTCCTCGATGAGGCACGTCGTATCGCTGATGCGGCCGTCGCCGTCGCCGGTGCAGCTGGAGCGGGCGTCAAGGAGTTCCTACTTGGAGGAGGTGCTGCCTCCCGAGTGCGAGCTCTAGGCTTCGCTGCCATGGAGCTTATGAATTCTGGTGTCCTGGCTTTGGAGCAAGGCTCCGGCACGAAGAACGTGCTGGGTGGCTCTACGATTCCTACTCGTGGTGACAGGAGTAGCAAGATTCGGCTTCGCGTTGCACCGGAGGATGTAAAGCTCGCATTCCGTGAGGATGTGGAGGCTAAAGGCTTTGGTATGGGGATCGAGCAGTAGTTCTCTCTATGGTGGATCGGTTGGGCTTTTTACAAGCATTGTTGGAGTTCCAGTTATGCATTTTGTACAACATTTTACTGCTCTACGCAGTAGGCAGTTAGCATGGCATATGATACCCTTTTGGCCATACGTCTCTTCAAACCTTAAATATTGTATCTTAGGCTCTACTCACGTGTAGACTAGGAAGAAATGTTGCGAGTAGTACTCAATTAGAGCCTAATGTGTAAATAGTACTTGTACAGAACATGATTCTATCCTGAAGCATGGAACCTTTTTCCAAAAAAATAAAATGATTTTCTCCCCAGTGCCCTGACTTCAAAATCGCAGGACAAGCACATGAACGCCACCCAGTGCCGTAACAAGAAAGACCAAGCAGATAAGAAGGGTATTAACAACTGAGAACAGATGGCCCAAAGAAACTCTAATACCGCTGTCTGCCGAGAGTGGGAGCCCATGTAACAGGGTGCGTCTCAGGAGTGGCATTCTCATCTTCCTTCCAGATCTTGATGGTCTTGTCCGCCTCACCGGTAATGAGACGCAGACCAGTCTTATCAAAGGTCGAGGCCATGATACCCGCTTCGGCATCGAGGGAACCGGGTTGGGCCATAGTGTCGATAGACTGGAACTGGTATCCGGTCTTCCAGTCCCAGAATGACATGGAGCCGTTGTCACCACCGGAGAACATAACGTTCTCGTCGTTGACGGAAAGAGTGTTGATGACGGCGTTTTGACCGTCGAAGTTCTGCATAAAGTCACCCTCTGGGCACTTCCACTGCTTGATGCTGCCGGTGCTGGCACTAGCAAAAGTAAACTCGGTGGGGTGAGTGGCGAGCGCACGAACACCCTTCTTGTGGTGCGTCAGAACGCCCATAGACTTGCCAGCTGCCAGATCCCATAGCCGGACCGTAGCGTCCAGCGAGCCGGAGATGACCTGAGGGTCGGCTTCTTGGCACTGAATGTCGGCGACAGTGCCCTTGTGTCCGGAAAGAACGTGAACGTTGCTTCGTGTGCGCATGTCCCACACTCGGCATACACCATCGCGACCACCAGTAACGAGTAGATCGAGGCGAGGGTGCAGAGCCAATGTATAGACACCGCTGAGATGGCCGTGGTAATGGCGAATAACCTTATTCGTCTCCAAATCCCAGCACTTGACCATCTTGTCCTCACCGCACGAGAAAAGGTATGGATGCCGGGGTGACACCGCCAGACCGCGCACAGTCGAGATGTGACCCGTCAGGGTAAGTCGCAAAGCACCCGTCGCCATATTCCAAATCTTAATCGTCCGATCACCGGCACCACTGGCAAACCACTCGTTATTCGGCTCGACCGCCAAAGCTCGTACCCAACCCAAATGTCCCGAGATCACACGCATCAACTTCCACGGCGCATGCCAATCTGGCCGTGCCTGCTTCGTCGCAGATGGTCTTTGAATCAAACTCTTAGGCTGGTCCTCGCCGCCGGCAGCGCCTGCGCCCACGCCGGCGGGTCTCCTGACAAGGGCCATAGAAGCACCGCTGCCATCACCCGCACCCTGAGACTGGGCTGGCTGGATCTTGGGCCGTTTTGTGCGTCCAGCGGCAGCCTTGGCCTGTTTCTCGGCCAGTGCTGGGGGCAATTCCATCACGTCTTGGTATTCTGCCTTTCGCCGGTAGGACACGCCGATTGTGCCGTCTGCCAGGGTCGAGGGTGTGACCATCAGGTATTCTGTACCGAAAAGGTCGGCGGTGCGTTTCGCGGAGGTGCGAACAGCCTCGTTGGCCGTTTGAGAAGGTAGGGAATCCATTTTTGTGACGGGAGAGGGGGCTGAAAGAGGTGTAATCGCGGTTGGGAGAGGTTGGAGTGTCGCGAAATAAGTTCACGCGCAAAGGCTGTGAGCCTCAAAAGGTTGCGTGCGCGGCGAAACCTTTTGTCGGGTCGCAATTCGATTCGTGTATCGCAACGAAGCTCAGTATTCCCGAGTGATACTGGCAGTCGGCTCCAAAACTGTAATGGTGAGGTGGGCGATTGGAGTTTGAGGTGTGGTGGATGCGGAAGTGAATCTTCTGATGGGAAGTCGGCCAGCCTTGCTGCCTGAGGTGTCGATCATCAGGTGTCAGCCTTCACCTCACTTATCGCAGCTCTTATCTGTAATCCTCCACTTTGCCATCGTCATGGATCCTGATCAGAACGCCAAGTTTCCTCTGCATGAGGCTGCCCGTGAGGGCAAGAGTATCTGCTATCTAATGGCTGCTTTGCAAAGCTATACTGACAATAAGAGACAGCTCAGATTGCCGAGTCGCTGCTGAACGTGAGTGATCGCCATCTGGAGAGCTTCGAGCTGCCCCGCAGAACCCACACTCTGCAGCCCGGGAATGCCGGGTCTACAATAGAGCTCCTCAGCCATGGCGTGCAATTTGGACTGATGAGGCTCTTTAGGCAAATCCCAAGACTGCGCTCGTGAAAGATGATGATGAACGACTTCCTATCCATTGGGCCGTCGCCTACAACCGGCTACCTATTGTGGAGCTGCTGGTTGCCAGCAAGAATTTCGATCCCGATGTTGAGGTGAGAGTTTCCATCAGGAATAAAAGCTTTACATCTTATTTGAGTGGAATAACTAAATCAAAACAATGTATAATAGGATGGGTCTGGATGGACTCCGCTCATGATTGCTGCCAGTCTCAAGGCTGCCGAAGGTGATAAAATCATCGACTTACTCCTGCGCAAAGGTGCCGACGTCAGCATGAAGAGCAATTCTGGCCAGGTCAGTGTCGATTTGGGAACTTGTCGTGATTATTGGCTAACGATTTCCAGAACGCTCTGCATTTCGCAAGCTCCAAATCCAACATTTCCACAGTCCGAAGTTTGCTAGCGCATAAATGTAGCGCTCGAGTAAAAGACATTCGTGGCCAACTGCCTCTCCACCGAGCGGCGGCGGTTGGGTCTGTCCCTATCATCAAGATGCTTTTGGAGGAAGGCAAGAGCCCTGTTAACGCGACCGATAATGACGGGCTAACAGCACTGCATCATGCTATCTCCGAAGGTCATGGTGATGCTGCGATTCTACTGTTGAAGTCAGGCGCGGAGGCAGAAAAGCGAGATGGTGATGGACGGCTAGCAATTGATCTGGTCCCAGATGATAAGGTAAGTGTGTCTTTGATTTTTGCTTCTGATTAAAATGTTTTCGTCTCTTGTCTTTGGCGTTCGGTTTATTGTCAGTGTTTCTAATGGTCTGTCTTCTCAACCACCAGGTCAAACAATACATTTTGCAGACAGCAGAAAGAGAGGGAATTGAGCTACCATGAATAAACACGTCATTCATTAACTTCCCCGCCGATCCAAGGTTCTGCAGCAATCGGCCGTCTGCTCTTATGCAATCCGAGCTACCTCGGTGTGTAGCCAGGTTCCCCGCCCGTCTCGCTCCGCATTGCCGAATTTGTGGCAATCCTCGAATGTCATAATACAGAATTTGTAGTGTATCATAAGAGCTACTCCGGTTTTCTCATGATTAAGGTTTAAAATTAGCTAGAATAAAACTATTTTTTGTGCATTGGATGAAGTGGGGTTGGTTTGCAAGTCAAGTGCGCGGGCGTGTCTTTGGGTTATGCTATTGCCGAGACTCAGGTGGGCGCAGGTCACCAAACTGACTAGCACATACAGATGAGGGGTTTCGGCAATAGGTGCAAAAGTCCATTATGCTACCTATCTATGGAAGTGAGCTATTATTAGTGTTTGCTATATATCCATGCTTGGTACCCCCGCAACGTGTAGCCAACTATTTTCTTCCAATTCTGAGATCAAGACACTTGCTACCCTGGAATCAAGATGCCTGCTCCCTCCAGTACCCGTCTTCCAGTAGGAAACAAAGACTTCACAAATGCAACGGTCGTCATTATTGGAGCCGGCATATCCGGTATGTTGGTGATCCATGGCTATAGAGGGTAAGAGGCTGTTCCAAACTGACCAACCTCACCCGAAGGCATGAACATGGCGATAGACCTCATCAAACGGAACAATTGTCGCAACTTTGTCATTCTTGAGAAGAGTAGTAATATCGGCGGGACATGGAATGATCAAAAGTACCCTGGATGTTGCTGCGATGGTATGTTCGCTGTTGCTTTACAAACACTTTCTATGTTGTTAATCGATATTAGTGTGGAGTTCGTTGTACAGCTATTCCTTCGAGCAGAACCCCAACTGGTCTCGCAAGTATTCTGGTCAAGAGGAGATCTATGTTAGTCAATCCCTACTCTCTGCTATTTCCGTGGCGAAGCTTCCATGAAACTGACATGGCATCTTCTCATTTACCGTAGGCATACCTCGTCGGGATCGCAGAAAAATGGGGTCTTTACAAACATATCCGATTCAATTCAGCCGTGGAAGAAGCTCGTTGGGACGACGATGAATCAAAATGGAAAGTCACTGTCAATTTATCAGGACAGAAAGACAGCGAATTTGCGTCCTCCTATGTCATCGCTTCCGATTTCCTCGTCTCTGCTGTCGGTCAGCTCAACTTGCCACGATACCCTGATATTCCGGGCCTCGATGATTTCCAAGGAAAATTGATGCATTCTGCCCGATGGGACTGGAGCTACGATTTCAAGGGGAAGAAGATTGCGATCATTGGAAACGGTGTGTTTTCTTTTTTTCTTTTTTTCCTTTTTTTTTTTGTTCAATCCTTCTACAACTCTTTCTAGGGTTCTAACATGAACCATAGGAGCAACGGCGGCCCAAATCATCCCAGATATCGCACCAAGTGCTTCTCATCTGACAGTCTTCCAGCGGACGCCAAACTGGTTAATCCCTCGTCTTGACGCTCCCGTGTCTGCTTTCCAAAAGGCACTTTTAACCTACGTCCCACCTATCCGCTGGCGCAAACGTGCGTGGCAGATGAAAATGCGTGAGGATTTCCATGCTGCTGTCTTCGATGACAACTCCGAGTATGCGCAAATGATTCGAGATTGGGGCACGGGTATGCTTAAAAGCCAATTAGCTAACAAACCCGAGCTCTGGGAGACCTTGACGCCCGACTATGCACCGGGATGCAAGAGGGTTATTCTGTCTGATGATTACTATCCTGCATTGGCCCGCGACAATGTGGATTTAGAGACAAGACGCATCGAACGTATCACGAACAAGGGGATCGAGATCGAAGGCATTGGCGAGCAAGAATACGACTTTATTGTGCTGGCGACAGGATTCAAAACAGTCGATTTCATGTACCCTATTCAAGTTTATGGTACTAATAGTCGCCCTGTTGCGGATATTTGGAAGGATGGTGCAAAGGCTTACTACGGAGTCACCGTGGAGGACTTGCCTAATTTTGGAATGTTCTACGGTCCCAACACTAACCTTGGTCAGTAAAAGTGTCTTTCAGGTGATTATGTCTGGCTGGTTTAACGCAAATATAGGTCATAACTCTATCATCCTCATGATCGAAGCCCAGTCACGGTACCTGAATGCCTTGGTTGGCGAGGTGATTCGTTCCCGACAACTTGGAAAGACACTTGCTCTCATGCCGACACCAGAGGTGATGAAGGAGTACAACGACAAAATTCAAGCTCTGCTGCGGAGTAGTAGCTTTGCAGATCCCAAGTGCAACAGCTGGTACAAAAGAGACGATGGAGTCATCACAAATAATTGGTCTGGCACTGTCGTTGATTACCAGAAAAATCTCTCCCAGGTACAGTGGGAGGATTACATCGCCAAAGGTTCCGGTAGTGATCTTGTCAAGAACAAGAAAGCCACCCAGCTAGGGCGAGTTCATGAGGAGCCGTACTTGAGTAATACTTCACTTCTTGCAGGTGCAGCCGGTGTTTTAGCATTAGGTGGCTATCTTGTCACTCGGGCAAAGCTACAGAAAGCACGCTGAGATTTACCGTTTATTCCTTTACTTGCGGCTTGACCAGATTAGCATCGATGTTATTTTCGAATAAAATCATACCTTTATCCTCCTGATTAAAAACGTCATCAAGTCTGTCTAGATCCATACTTTTGATCCCGCATCAAGATCATACCTATGTTCCCAACTTCCGCCGCTTCATCAATAAACGATCCAGTCCCACGAGATACTTCTCCCACAGCCCACCCGAGCCCCATAACAACAGGCGCTTAAATCTTGAATAAAAGCGCACATGCTCATCTTCCACCTCCGTCTCCAGTTTACCTAGTGAATCAGGGCCCCAAACCTCCCAGAACTCAGTCCGCCACGGCTCCTGACCCCAGGCAAACTTAATCCAAGCAGAGGCTATGTCACGGCCCATTGCGCGTTCCCTGGCATTAAGCTTGTTTTCGAGATTGCCGAAAAGGTAAACCACATCAAAACCATGGTATGCCTTTCCGCTCAAAGCATTATCCAGGCGGGAGCGCTGGTCAAAGTGATATTTGAAAATGGCTTTCTCATCTCGCAACCGCTTGTTGACGTTCGCAGTTAGATAGTTCTGGATCTTGAAGACGGCTTCTCCACCCATATTGCACACTTTTTCGACGAGGTCTGGACCTGAGGTATTTGTGGAGATGCCATATTCGAGAAGGATTCTGTCGACGTAAACCTCATTTTGTATGCTTTCCAATAGTGTCTGCCGGACGGTTTCGTAGGTGTCGTTCATGACATTGATCATGAAAATCACGCCCTCGTCGTGCACATCACCTATCATGAACGATTTCAACCAGCTTGGTGTCTCGGTCTTTGACTGAATTCGCGGGTCGGATGCGTAGAACCATCCATCGTTGCAGGGATTACCAGTCCCGGATGGAACTCCCTGGATAATGTGGTCCGCATTCGCCATTTCTTGTTCTGGCACTTTTCTTAGCTGATCAAGCACATCCGGAGCATAGGGGTCAATGGAGAAATGGTGACATGTTGCATAAAATAATGCCTCATGCTCATCTAAATCCAGTGGTGCAAGCGTACTCCCCAGGCCAGACATGCAAATCGCCCGGTCAAACTTCATCGGATTATTCGCCGCCATTTGATGACTGATTGAGACACCACCAGCCGACTGACCAAAGACCGTGATATTGTCTCGGTCCCCTCCAAACTGACCGATATACTTTTGAATCCATTCCATAGCAACTTTCTGGTCCGTAAAGCCAAAGTTCCCGTTCCCCTCGAATCCATCTGCCTTCAATTCCTCCCCGATCTTCGCACTGGCGAGAAAACCACCTAGGCCTAACCGGTAATTGAAGCTCGCTACTATGACGGGCCAGCCAATCTCGACACTGTAAGAGACCAGGTTCACGGCGTCGTAAATGCCGTAATTTGCGCTGCCGAAGAGCAGAGATCCGCCGTGAATCCAGGCGAGTACGGGGAATCTCTCTCCCTCGGTGCTTGGGTGATGTGGAACGACTACGTTCATGACTAGAGCGGTCTTTTCGTCGACTTCTGGCTGACGGGGGAATTGGGGGTTTGGAGGGACTGGTATGAAAATGTTTGTTGTATTGTAGCCCGGGCCTTGTGGACGTGGCATATTATTTCTGCGGTATGGGATGTGAATGAGTGAGTATTTAAATCTAGACTCAATCACCAAGTAGCTCACCCCAGTTGGGTTCCATTGTGGTAGTCATTTGGCCATGATGTCTTCAGCACAGAGCGCGTCCAACGTTTTGATAACGAGGCGTAGGGAATGCCGCAGTATTGCTCCACTCCGTTAGCATAGTGGAATCCATCCAGTGTGCCCAGGCCTCCGATATGAGTCGATACTGTCGATACCGGCGTCTGAAATGACATCACGGTGCGATTAACTGATTTGATCGAGTAGTGAAAGTTGTGGAAATAACCAGGCAGGCAAATGGCAGGAAAGAGCGATTGCCACAGTGAGCGGGTATATATTTGCAATCTATACGATACTAATATCCCAAGTAATCTCCAAATTTTAAAGAAACAAGAACAGCGTAGTACATTGAACCAGAAGTTCCAATATTTGGCTCCCAAGGAGATAATGGCCTTTGGTTCAAGAGGTTGTTCTTGTCACAGCGTCATTAATCACCGGAGGGTATCGCGAATAATCCGAGGTGTAACATGACATATTACCCTCTGGCTAGCATCATAGGCGGGGCGCAATATTCGGATCTGAGTGTATCTCATTAATGCTTCGGCCGTTCCTCAAAGTTTTCGATTATTTTAGGGACCTGTCGATTTCAGCATGTTCCGTGGGTATCGTAGTCATATAAATTTATAGCCTGGGTACCTAGCACCAGTTATGACTCGAGATCTAATCCGCGATGGGAGGGAGGTTGAGTATCTATGTGATTATCGGATCAACTTCCTTTGAACCAAGTTAAATTCCTGGGTTTGAGATGGATCCTGATGGTCGACGCGTTTGACCCCGGTGACTTGGCCAACCAAGCTCCAGATGTCTGTTGCGAAATTGGTAATTGCCATCGATGATCAAATGTCAGGGCGCACAGATATTGATTCGAGACCAGTCCAGAAAAAAAAGTAATTCGCTATACACCTACAACGGATTAGTTAAGTACGTAAGAGCCCAGAACCAAAATCCCCTTTAACGTCGAAACCTCGATGTCGGCTACCTCAGCTTCGATGTATATGAATATCCAAGTGGACCCTGGCGTACCCGTCACCCCCTAAAACAAAGAAAAACACAGGCTGGCCAGCAGCCCCACGCCGGTTCAAACAAGTAAAGGGCGTCAATAAACACGCATGAGTGTAACAATAGAGCAAGCCACTGGACGTCACCAAGTGGTACACTTACTATTTATTCCTCAAACATCCCGATGTCATGCGGTGGGACTGTACGAGGTCCCGTCCTGGACCTGGTTACGGTCGGGTTTCCCGCGACGAGAGCCGAGAACTGGATAGTGGACACTGGAGTCTGGGGCTGTCAAACCACTCCGTACAGTGGATCTGGTAGGGACCACTTGGTGAAAGAGAAAAGAAATCTATGTATGTATGTATTCCGTACGAATCCCGGGAGAAAGAGATAGTAAAAAGTCCCGTGTATAAAAAGAAAAGGTGCATCGACAGTCCAGACTCGAAGCTTGGATCAAGCACACGACCAAAGTACTTCCTTACACTTCCTACAGACGAGTCCAGCCCTTTGAACCTTTGCAGGTTCCGAGACATGGCTGGCGCCTATCCATGTCCTTCACGTACCCCATATCTTCTGAAACCTCAAAATCGGGGGTCGTTGTCAGATGCTGGGAAGTCTAGACCCTGGACCACAAGTGAACCATTCGCATACGTCGAGTGGTTGGTTGAATCTTAGACACTTCGTGGCTGGTCAAGGGGGGCGCCGTTCAGCTTCAGTGACAATCACCAGCGATGCACAAGAACATGGAAATGTCAAAGGGCAGATTCCAATCTAGGATTAGCATATCTGATTCTGTTCAATCATTATTTCGTGCCTCACCGACTTCAGGCTTTCAGCACGGGGCAAACCGAACAGTTGACGCCCCCTCCCTCAGGGACCTCTCAGGGACCTCCTCGATCTCCCACTCGATTGGCCAGACTGATGTGACTTACTGGCGCAGGAACAAGACCAGGCTCATTGAAGAAGTCCACGCCGGCTAGGCGTTGGCCCGAGTGTTTGGCGAGGTTGGATGATTGGGTGGTAGCCCACGTCCTCTGGCGCTACGGCTAGCCATGCAGGACGGGAGCACGTTCGCGCTTCTGTGCTGGCCTTGTCGGTCCATACAGTTACATCAAGGAACAACCTGTTGCCAGCTGGGCGCGAAAGAGGATGACGACGAGGGGGCCAAGGACTAGAATTGTACAGTATGCACGGGCCGAAGAGAGTAACTCATGCGCGTAAGTATCTTTGTCTCCAACCGCTCTACTACTGAATCAGGGAAAAAGGGGCAATGATCTTTTGATCCACCTGAGGGGGAAAGGTGGGAGGGCCATTTCCATGATACATAGTTATCGATTCGGGGGTCTGGAAAGGTTCAAGGTTCGGAGGGGAGGATCGTTGGTGAAAAATGGAGAACCCCCTTAATCTATATCGAGCAGACGGATGGAAAGCTCCATTTCTACCGCTTGGTGAGTAAGAAGGTCTAAGTACGGAGTATATAGTGCTGTAGTACTACTAAGTGTCTATGGAGCTCAATATATCACCTACTATGCAAACACTATACGAGTTTAATGAGGATTATTAGTTCTGTAGAATGGTACTTGGTAAAGATGGGGGTGCTCAGCTGCGTCGCAAGTTAGATCCGACCGCCCATAAAGTACTCCGTATCGTTCGATGATAGGTGCAAGGCATAAAGCCTCAAGCGAATGGCTTTCTACACGATACGGAATACGCAGTCGAAAGCATTCAGCATCGTCAATTGGCATTGACCACCAGCCTTGCGTGGCCCAGGAACCTTGGGCCTGGGGCAGGAGTTGCGGAGAGGTACTGCAGAAGTACTGTTTCAATATATCACACGTATCGAAAGTACCTGCAGGATACTTTGCCGCAACCTGCTTCTACCCCTGAAATCAAGCGCCCCTCACCCCAGCACTAGCGCCGGTCGGACCCAGCATCCAACCTTTCTCTCTCGATCCACGACTCAAGGGGTCAATTGGCAGTTGGGACTAGTGAATCCAGTTTCTATTTTCAGTATACCAAGTACCGAAAGAACCGAATCATTCTGCGAGGGATTATTCTCTGATTAGGAGGAGTTGTGGTTGTAATAATAGAGAGGGTTAACATGGAAGTATACACTATGTAGGACTATGGGCGGAATCTCCATATGGACCGGACCAACTTGGTTATCACCAACCAAGCAAACAACAGCGCCCCCCAATTTTCCTTCAACACGTTCATCGGCAAGCATTGTCGATTACCGCCGGCCAAAGCGTACCTTGGCAAGCCGCTCTGAGCGCGTCGATTGTATTGCAGTGCCAATCAGATGCAATCCATGCAATCCATCCATGCAGACTTGCCCCGTTCGCCCGTTCAAGAGGGGCTGTTACTCCACCGAGGCTTACTTGTCCTGGCCAAGGGCGCTAAATTGTGCAAACCGCTAAACTGCTTTCACTCCCTGCCTCTTTTTTTTACCCCTGGACCAGCTGGAAAAGCTGGAAAGAGAAGCAGTTGGCAGACAGACAGACAGCTAACTCCTGGCTAGTACTACTATGTACTACCAGCCCACGGGCTCTTGGCCCAGCGCTAATCGCCCGTCTTCTCAGGCAAAGCGCTAACTAACTTACAGTTTACTCCTCCGGACTCACTCTGTTACTTTCTCCTTTTTCTTTTTTTCTTTTTTTTCTTTTTTTTTTTTTTTAATTCTCCAACTTTCAGTCTTTCATTTTCATGATTATCTTTGATAGTCTCGAACAAAAGACCACTCAATCCTTTCCCCTTTGAGCCATTTACTTGAGCGCGAGCCAATTCTTCCCCTCTTTCTACCACACCCCCCTAATCCCCCTAATCCCCTATAGTACAATCTCCATTCTTTGTCCCGTGTGAATCGGCATGGACTGTCGATCGATGGCTATTTTTTGATCCTCACTAGGCTGGTTTCATGGCGTCTCCTCCTCCTGCTGCTCCGACCTGGGGCGGCTCTCCCGCTTCTCGGCCTTCAGATCCCATTCCTCATCCCACGTCTGCGACAACGACTGGTCCGACTACCACTGCGACGACAGCGACTATCACTCCTCCCCCAGACACCCCGACTAGTCGCTACTCCGTTGTGTCCAGAGCCAGTTCCTCTTCTTCCTCGGGCCTGGACTACTA
The DNA here is from genome assembly GCA_037043885.1 of Penicillium goetzii. Lineage (NCBI taxonomy): Eukaryota > Fungi > Ascomycota > Eurotiomycetes > Eurotiales > Aspergillaceae > Penicillium > Penicillium goetzii. Next base: position 727,628 of record JAWLST010000007.1, on the reverse strand, counting down.
CTCCCACAACTCCCCACCACCCCTTTCGTCGCAAGTCTACGACCACCACCGTTCCATCTCAATTGCAAGCCGAGACTACGATCACTCGCAAGTATACGCACAAGCACAAGAACGAGCGTCTTTGCACCGAAAGCCTGTCCCGCTGCCGGAGCAGGACCAGCATGCCAGTCCAGTGATCGACCCTGTCCACCTATCCTCTCCCGTTTCGATCGAGCATAAACCCCCTCCCATTCCTCATCCCGCTGCCGGTTCTATATCCCCTTCGTCTGTCGAGGGAGGCGACTCCTTCATATCGGTGCCAAGGAATTCTAATAGGTATGCGACGCCATTGTTCCACCCCCGTTCCGCTCTTATCGTCCCATCCTATATTCCCACCCCCGGACACCGCACGAACCCTACCTGATATACCCACCACCATCTCACTGGCCTATGGCTGCTCTCCGTTTCAACTTCTTTGTGACAACGAGCAAAAAAATCCCAGAATTGCCAAGCTGGAGTTGGTCGTGTGTTCAGGGGGACTTGATTGACATGGCCAATCCATGCTGTCCCGCTTCCCCAAGACCTGGAAGACCTATCATCGCTTACCTACTTCGCGACTCCCCAGATATTCTCGTGGCCGACATCCTGCAAAACCCCTCCGTATAGATACCGCCCCGACATCTGCGTTTCTCCGATCCGTGGTCGAGGACGAAGACGACGAAGACGACGACGAAAGCGCCGACTATTTTGACGAAGATTACGAGCACCAGTTCACGAATGGAACCGGCTTTGGAACCCCCCTCCACAGTCGTCTAGTGAGCGAGCCATTTATTCCAATCCTGAACTCGCCGCCTCCTACTCAGCGCCGCGCGACGAGTATGGCCTTGCACCCTCCGATGAATCGCCCACCTCCTTTGCAAATTGATGTCGACCCACGATCCATGTCCATGGGCCACGCCGACCCCAGACAACCTAAAACACCCGGAAATAAGATCAGCTCGTTCTTCGGCTGGAAAGCGAACACCGCGACATCCCCCGGCGCGGAATCCTCCAGCACCGAGATCTCAGACGGCGGCCGATCACCAATGCCTTCTCCCATGCCACCCTTGGCCAACGTCCCCATGAGACCCCCTTCTTCATACGATACCAAAGTCTCTGGCTTTGGCCCGCCTGCACGAACACCTTCATTAGGGACACTTAGTGCCCACGACACAGTATACGCGTCTAAGCTGGCCGACCTTGAGAATGAATTGCGCGAAATCAGTTCCGAATTGGCGGGGTCGATCCGTCGGGAGATGGAATTGGAAGACTTGATTGAGCGCTTTCAAACAGAGGGGCCGGAAACCAGCCGCCGGACGAGTGACTATTTCTCAGATTCTGGCACTAGTTCGATTCGATATGGTCCGGATCGACAGGAAGACATTGAAAAGATCCGTCGGGCTGCGGAGCAGGAACGGGCGGCATTGAAGGCTGAGTTTTCGCAAAGGCTTCAGGAAGAGCGGATACAGCGAACTGCGTCTGAGTCGCATGTTCAAATACTTGAGAATCAGGTCCAGCAGGTGAGTTCGAGGCTTTGACAGTTGCTACCCGAGTCGGGGGGTGTTTTGACTGACAGTATTTGCTAGCTTCGGCGAGAGCGAACGGATCTATCAGATCTGTCATCTAAAACCAAAGAGCTGGAGACTGCTTTGGAGAACACGCGGCGGAAGTTACTGGAGGAACGCCAATCAAAAGATAACTTTGAAGATTTACTCACAGCTATGCGCGTGGAACTTGAGCAGTTGCGGAATGAGCGTGATATCCTTCGGGAAGGAAAAGCACCTCCCGCTCCAGAGATTCAGCCTCCCGCCGCAGAGATGCAGCGATTGATCGAAGAGATCGAGGCATTGAAGATCGAGAACGCTTCCCTAGCACAGCTGCAAGGTGGACGATTCGCGTCAATCGCCGAAGAGGACGGTGTACAAGGGAAGCGCAATTCTGCGTTTGGTATATCACGATCGAACTCCCTTGCCCGCAAGCCCACTAGTGGCCTGGCGCGCTCGGGTTCCCTGTCCCGCTCCAACTCAGTATCTGGTGGTAAGGATCGGGAGACACGTGAGTCGCTGGTCGACAAGGTCAAGGATATCGAAACCCAGCGAGATGCTCTCCACCGTACATTGAGAAGCCTCTTGGACCGCCACGCATACCAGGAGCGCGAGTTCATGAAGCACACTCGCCTTTTGGAGGCCGAGGTTCTCCGCGCCCAGGAAGCTGGCCCACCACGTAAACTGGGCTATGAGCGAGAGGTGCGCAGCCTGCGAGACGAGGTAAACCACCTCCGCTTGCGCGCCGAGGATGCGCTGGATGGCAAGTGGCAGTGCGAGAAGAACTTGGCGGGTCTCAAGATGGATTTGGATCGTGCCGAGCAAGAGACTAGCTCTCTTCGGGTGCTTCTCCAAGAACATGACACCGAGGTGCCTGAATGGCTCGAGGCGGATCAGGAAAGCTTTGCCGAAGTTATGGCAACCTCATCTTCCTTGGAATCTGCCTTCCAACAACTCCAAGTAGACCGGCAACAAGCCGAGGCCAGCGGCCAATCGGCTGACCTGGAGGCGATCAACATGCGCAGCAACGAACTCGCCGGCTATGTCCACCAACAACTGCAGGTCAACAGCTCCCTTCGCGGCCGTCTGGCAACGGCCATCGACAAGGGCGAGCGCGACCAGAAGATCTCCGTCGAGCGCATCAATACCCTTCAAAATCGGATGAAGGAGCTCGAAGAGAACCTCCTTGTTGCCCAGAACCATTCCGAAGAGGAACTCGGCAAGCACGAGGAAGAAATCCGCCTGCTGAAGGAGAACCAAAATGCGCAGCTCCTGCGCATGAAGAACGGGTCTCGCACGCCAGCCACCCTCTCCCCACGACCACCAAACACACCCTTCGGCGGCCGGTCCCCACGCCTGGACAAGACCACCAGCGGCGAGGGCGTCCCACTGGCGACCGTCGTCCGCGCCGAGGTGCTGGAGAAGCACGTCAAGGCACTGGAGCGGGCCATCCGTGATGTAGACATGGAGATGGAGGAAGCAGTGGGACGGATGAACCGCGCCCAGGTTGATGTGGCCCAGCTGCAATCTGACAGGTATGTTTGAATTTTTTTTCTCTCGCTCTAAATTAGTTATTTCCGCGGATGATGGTCCCGATCTCATCCCGGCTCGGATACGAGATGCATCGTGTTTTGGGGCGTCAGGCTAACCCAGTTGGTTTTTCTTACAGGGATGAGGCCCTCCGTCAGACTCGCCGCTTGCAGGCGGACATTCAGGCCGAGAGGGAAACTCTCCGATCTTTGATGTAATGGGCCTATACTTTATCTCGATGTTTGACATTTGATGTCTGATATCTGAGAAGCCATCTTGCGCTTTCATCTTTGGCCTCTTTTTCTATTTACATTTTACTGCTTTCGTTACCTATACCACCTCATCTGCATCTGCATCAGGACTTACCTCCAGCCCGATGGTTGGAGAAGTCGGGTGTCTGGGAGTTTTGGGTTTCCCAGCGATTTACCCTTTGTTTTGATCTTTTTGGTTTCCTGTTTGGCTTTGAGCTTGGCTTCGGATTTTTGGACCGTTATTTCGTGCGCGTGGTGCCGCGCAGACCGTGCTCAAATTGGGGAGCCACGGTTGTCCATTTTGCAAGATTGGGTCAAGTCACACCCACTTGCGCTTGTATATACACATCACCACTTACTTTGCTCTCTTGGTATATAATAATCGACTGTACAGTACTTCCAGACTTGGAAAGACTTGTATCATTTTATTTTAATTTTTCAATTCTCTTTCATCTTTCTTTTGACTTGTTTGTAGGATTGACTTGGCCTCTGTATGTGCTGCGGCCGCATTCCACAGGTCTGTTTGTTTGTTTTGCACCCGTGCTTATCTCCGAAGCTGCGCGGATTGATCTCCAACTTTCAACTTTCCATCTTCCACCTTTGTCTACCGTCGCATTGGTATATACACCTCCCTCTACTCTTTATCTTCTCTTTGTCGCCTTTCAAAACCATCAAAGCCGCCGTGTCTACACCTCGGTCTTAAAATAGAGCGACCACCAACGCCGTCGCAAACAAAGCGTCTTTGTCCTCGCGATCCACCAACCCACCGTCTAAATCATTCTTAAACCCTCGACCCCTCAGACCTCAACCAAGACATCAATTTCCTTCAAACAAAAGAAAGCCATGGATCACCTCCCAGGTACGTTCACCGCACTACTCACAACCCTCAATCCTTTCCTCCGCAAACCAAAACTCCACAACACCATACTCACAATTCTAACCACCCTCCCAGAACCCCTCCAAACAATCCTCACAAACGCAACATACACCTACCTCCGCTCAACAGCCCACTCCCAACTAACCACCCACCTCACCACCTTCCGCACAACCTTCGTAAACCCCTACCTCCTCACGCCCCTCTCCCACCTCCTTGCCACAACACTCGGCTCAACCGCTATGCCAGATCTCATGAGCGCGCTCGTGCTAGCAGCCCTCCTGCTGGTGTCTCTGATTATCCTGGATTATATGCGCCGGTTCGTGGTGTGGTGGGTTATGTGGTGGGTGCGGTTTATTGTAAGGGTGGTGTTTTGGGGGTCTGTTGTTGTGGTGGGTGTTTATGTTTGGAATGTTGGTGGGGAACAGGCGATTAAGGATGCGGGGAGGATTTGGGGGTTTGTTATGGGGTTTTTTGAGGAGGGTTTCCAGGGGGTTGTGGAGGGGAAGGGGAGGGTTGGGTCGAGTAAGTGGTGGTAGGGGAGATGAAGAGAGAGAAGATGTTTCTTTTTTTGCGGATTACTTGACATTGCTCGGGGCGTTGGATATTGCGGGTATCTATGGATAGGTGGTGTTCTTGCCTATGGGCTAAAGGGCTCATCCTGTTCCTCCTGCTTTGCTTTGACTGCCTGAGGTTGAATTGGAAATTGGAATTCCTGGACCTTGCGCATGTCATCAGTCATGAGGTGTTGATTATTGGTGTCTATGGATTAAATAGTTATTTTCACATTGACTTTTCTTTTTTGGGGCACAATCGCAAGGATAAAGAAATGGCAGACATGATTGAAAAATGAAGACCAAAAGAAACTCCAGACAAATGCTTAGTGAGATGTTGTTGTCTCCAGTACAATCAGCCCCACATCCGTAGTTGCAGGCAGTAGCGCATGGGGACCCGGAATTTCGTCACCAGGAGCGGGATTGCGACACGCCGTAGCAGTTTATAGGCTGAGACGGAGCTGGGGATGTGCAACAGTGGATACGGTCTATGTTGGACCGGGCCACGGGAGATCTCGGACTCGTCGTAGGCAAGTATACCGAATATAACCGTCTGAGACTCGCGGGGAAGGTTTCGTGTCAAGTATTGGGTTTGATGTCGAGGAGATTCCTCAACACAGCTCGAGGTGCTGTTATGATCAGTGCAGACCACCACCTTTCTATTCCTCGTAGTTCACCTCTTGCTCGTCCTTAGGTTCCCTAGGCTCTTGAGCCTCGTGGTATTGAATGGCATCATCGATATGGCTCAAAACACCCGCCACACTGTCCTCGTCTGAAACATCCAGCTGCAGGAACGAGACCATACTGAAATCATCGATCAATTGCGCCACCGCCCGGTTGAGCTGGTTGAACGAGCCACCACTCATCAAAGCATCCTTCTCCATGGGGTTGGCGCTCGCGGCCACGTCCTCCTCATCCTTTTGTAGGAGCTGCACATCCACATTGGCGAACCGCCTCAATTCCCGACGAGACACCATGTCCTTCACCTGATCCATCTTGCTGAGAATATTCACATGAGGAATCTCCAGCATCAGCATGGCAGACATGGCGCTAAGGGTACCGGCGAAAAACTTGGCTTTATCGACGACAAAGGTACTTTCGAGGAGGTAGGCGGCGCAGAGGTTGATATTCAATGGGCCTTGTCGGGAAAGGAACTGCGTTAATGATGGGAGGAGAGGGATATGTGTGTAGAGCTCGATCTGGCCGGGCATGTCGAAGATAATCAGGTATTCCTCGCTGAGCGGGTCGAGGGCTTCGGTCAGGAATTCGAGATTTTGGAGGAGGAACTCGAAACAGTAGATGAGACCGCCGTTGGGGCCGAGGCCTAGCTCTTCCATGACATCTTCGAGGGTGATCAGCTCGCGGATATCGAGGTCGGGCTGGTAGGCAAAGTTCTCGGCGGCTGGATCGAGGTTGACGTAGAAGCAGCTGCGGCGGGTGCTTTGCAGGTGCTGGATGAGGGAGTTGCTGAAGGTGGTCTTGCCTGCACCCGCAGGGCCCATTACTAGGACACCGAACTTGGACATGGTGGTGTAGGCTGGTGCTGTTGCTGCTAGTGCTACTGCTGTTGAGCTTTCAGATGATAGCAAAATCTGGGCAGCCTTTCATATCAGCTTATCGGACGGGTCGGGTAACAAGAAATTTGCACTTGCCGGAGGGGCTCAGATCTGCCGTCTGTCACCGCCCGGCAGATCAACGGGATGGCGCAATCGAGGGGGCTGACAGGCGCAGGGCGGTGAGTGGCCAGCCCCACGGTGTAACGAAGTGGAAGTGGCAGGCCGCAGAAGGGAAGTCAAAAGTGTGGGTGAGCCATCGGGACAGAAAGTACGAGGAACAATCGGACATTGGCACAATTGCACTTGTTGGCCACTGGCTACTGAATGACTAGTGACTTCGGCTGTACCCACGTGCACCACCACACCACCACTCCCGAATCGAGTACCCGCTGAGTACATTATTATTTTATTCTGCCACTGGGCCGCAGGAAAAACCCCACCTGCTTTTTCCCCCTCTTCTTATTCTGCTTTCCCTCTTCTCTTCTCTCTCTCCCTCCTTCTTCCTTCTTCATTCCTCTTCTTCCTTTTTTTTTTCTCTCTCCCTAAAGACTTCCTCAAGTCACACACAATCCGTCACAATGGGTTCCCTTGCAAACGGTTCGCAGCCCGGCACCTTCCTCTTCACCTCCGAGTCCGTCGGTGAGGGTCACCCCGATAAGATTGCGTGAGTTTTTTTTTTTGCCCCTGAGGGAAAAACCTCAATGCCTTCCACGACAATCCTAACCTTCCCCCCTTTTTACAGCGACCAGGTTTCCGATGCTATCCTCGATGCCTGCCTGGCTGAGGACCCCCTCTCCAAGGTCGCTTGCGAGACCGCCACCAAGACTGGTAGGTTTTTTTTTCTTCACTCTCGGGGTTGATCTCGGGTATCCTCTCGGGGAATCCGTCTCACTCCCTGCCCCCCTCCAAATTGGCCCCCTCAAATCTGACATGCATCCCCACCAGGTATGATCATGGTCTTCGGTGAGATTACCACCAAGGCCCAGCTGGACTACCAGAAGGTCATCCGTGGCGCTATCAAGGACATCGGCTACGATGCCTCCGAGAAGGGCTTCGACTACAAGACCTGCAACGTCCTCGTTGCCATTGAGCAGCAGTCTCCCGATATCGCTCAGGGTCTCCACTATGACGAGGCTCTCGAGAAGCTCGGTGCTGGTGACCAGGGTATCATGTTCGGTTATGCCACCGACGAGACCCCCGAGCTCCTCCCCCTCACCATCCTGCTCTCTCACAAGCTCAATGCCGCCATGAAGGCCGCCCGTAACGACGGCTCCATCCCCTGGTTGCTCCCCGACACCAAGACTCAGGTCACCATTGAGTACGCCCACGACAACGGTGCCGTCAAGCCTCTGCGCGTTGACACCGTCGTCATCTCTGCCCAGCACACCGACGATGTCTCCACTGAGGAGCTCCGCACCGTCCTCAAGGAGAAGATTGTCCGCAAGGTCATCCCCGCCAACCTGCTCGATGACCGCACTGTCTACCACATGCAGCCCTCCGGCCGCTTCGTCATCGGTGGTCCCCAGGGTGACGCCGGTCTCACTGGCCGTAAGATCATCGTCGACACCTACGGTGGTTGGGGTGCCCACGGTGGTGGTGCTTTCTCCGGAAAGGACTACTCCAAGGTCGACCGCTCGGCCGCCTACGTTGCGCGCTGGATCGCCAAGTCTCTGGTCAACGCCGGCCTTGCCCGCCGTGCCCTTGTCCAGCTCTCCTACGCCATTGGTGTCGCTGAGCCCCTCTCCATCTTCGTCGAGACCTACGGCACTAGCACCAAGACCTCCGACGAGCTGGTTCAGATCATCCGCAACAACTTCGATCTCCGCCCCGGTGTGATCGTCAAGGACCTTGACCTGGCCAAGCCCATCTACATCCAGACCGCCAAGAACGGTCACTTCACCAACCAGAGCTTCTCCTGGGAGAAGCCCAAGGCCCTCAAGTTCTAAACGGATCCCTCCGTCCGGTGACCTCGGAGACGTTGTGACGACTGTGATGAGTATGCTTTGTTTTCAACAACTCAAAGCACGTGCATAGACCTTTTTTTATAAAACCCCACAAACCCCTTTTTGTGACAAAAAGTTTGGTTTCCTCCCCTTTTTTTGGAAACCATTCTCTTTTTCTTTTCCTTTTATTGTTTCATTATTCTGCATGGTCGCCCCAAAAGACGGGCCTTACGGCGAAGACAAAATTCAACATGATACCACTATTCATCGGCTGGGAACGGGAAGTTTTTGGCGTTTTTGCGGAGCGAAAGTCTTCAACAACCATACCACCTTTTCACCACTCGACCAGCCCCCCGACTTTCGAGTGTTGCATTGACCTGCGTGCGGGATCAACCCTCGGAGTCCGGGGGGTGCGGGTCAGAAGGGAGCCTTGTTGCTTCTTGTTTCTTTCTTTCTCAACATTTGAGGCTCCCTTCTGACCTGTGGGTCTGCTGCTAATCTAAACATTAGCAAATAGAAATAATATTCACACCATTTCAACGATTTAGTTGATTGAAGAAATGTTCCTATCTCGTAAATCCACTGAAGCTTGTAGAGTTCCCGTGTAACAGATTTATTGCAACTGCGTCTGAACTTGCATCGTCTATTTGGTCGCTCTAGTATACAGCCTTCGATGATTCTGCCCATTAACTAGATCTATCCAATCTTCTTGGTTCTCTCTGGTTCTGTCGCACAAAGCCAATCCTGCGTATACGCAGGGGGTAGCCTGCAGAAGCCACCTGACATCATCCTCTCGCAGCCCGGCCTCTCTGCATACTATGATGCAAGTGCTGAATTGATGCGGCTGGTCCTCTCGATCCAGTTATTGGTATTGCTTGCTCGCAATAATCAAGGGAACGGTACTTAATTGTATCTAGTTTCCTTGCCTGAAGGCTGGCTAATCTTGTCGCTGGGCATGTGGCTAACATTTTGGTGAATAAGCTTGTTGAGATGATTCTTGATCTGGAGATAGGCTGCTTAGTAGACTTGAGATAACACTAGTGACATTCATTGGTCTATGCCCTTTGATGAGGGATCTACTTATTGTACAGCTGATTGGTTTGCAGAGTTCGTGTGCACTGTACTACCTGGGTTATCCTTTCCCTATATGGAGGTGCTACATTCCGATCGTTTCTTTTTTCGAAATTTCCAAGGAGGCCCGTAGGAAAAATCAATTATACAGTATTAGGATTTACTCTACTTGCAACATCGAATATAGGCAATCAATTATAATATCCCACCACGCCAAAGAAAAGACAACACATCGCTATACAGCACCCATAGTCTACTCTCACAAATTCGCCCCAACAGGAGTAGCAACCGCACTCCGCTCAATAATCATCGCACTCAACTTCGCCGCCATAGCAGCAATAGGCGCAGTGGGATGTCCACTGACCTGCTCCGGGAAAACACTAGCATCCATCACGCGCAGGCCCTTGACACCATGCACCCGACATTCCAGATCGACGACACTGTTGGCTGGAGACGGACCCATACGCGCTGAGCCCACTGGATGGTAAAGCGTAAAAGCCTTTTCATCCATGAAGCGAAGCAGTTGCTCGTCGGTGATCTTTTCAACGTCACTGCTCGAGTAGGGCCACCAGTATGAACTGGGATCGTCGTTTACGGGGACGGGGTCGAAGTATTCTTTGAAGGCGGGGCTTTGCATTAGTCTTAGACAGACTCGGAGGCCGATTAGGAGGACGTTGCGGTCATTGTCGGCTTTGTCGGAGAGGTATTTTGGGTCGATGATTGCTGGAAACATTAATTTGGTTAGTCTTTTTGATACTATAGTATGTAACAAGCTGGGGTAATGACTTACGCGCATCAAAGACATCTCGACTCTTAATGGTTACTGTGCCGTGGCTCTGCGGGCGAAGACCAATTGGAGCGAGACTGAGGACGCTGGCATTATCGATTGGTCTCTCCTCGCCGTGGTGGATGAATGCGAGCGGGGCGCCGATGATCTCGAGATCTGGGGCCTTAGGACCGGAGGCATAGTCACTCGGAGCATTTACAGTTTGAGGGAAGTGGTAGTCCGTGGATCGGATGAAGGCAGCTGCCTCGCCAGCATTACTGGCCAGTGGACCGCCACCTGTCAGTAACCAGCGTGCTAGTGCTGGAAGGGCCCTGATCTCGTTCGCCAGGTAATCGAGGGTGAGGCCGTCCTTGACCTTGACGATGATGGGCGTCGTGCAGAGATGATCTTTCATGTTGCGGCCGACTTCCTCGTTCTCTAGAATAACGGGGATTCCATGAGCCTTCAGGGTCTCTGCTGGACCAATACCGCTCAGCATGAGCGTCTGGGGGGTGTTGGTTGTTCCTGCGGAGAGGATAACCTCCCGTCTTGCGTGGACCTCGAAGCGTTCACCTCCACGGGTAGTCTGGAACTCGACTCCAATGGCCGTTGGCTCATCGGTGGTGATCTGATCAAACAGCACGCGAGTGACATGGACGTTGCATGCTACATGCAGATTGGGTCGCGCCAACACCTCCGGTGTAAGGAAAGCCGTCGCCAACGACGAACGCTGACCCTTAGGATCGATGAAAGTCTGGAATCTAGTCACGCCCAGATTCCCCTGGTCGGTATTCACGTCCACAATCTCCGGGATCTGGACATCATGACAAGCAGGCAAGAATCCCTTCTCGGTAATTTCCGATAACCACGAATACCCCGTCTGCCATTGACCATTGGACCCGCGATACTTGGGGTCGACTGCGGGCCGCCCCGGGTGGGGAGTAAACCGCTCCATGCCTTTGAAGAACGGGGCCAGGTCAGCATAGCTCCAACCCTCACAGCCAAGTTTAGCAGCCCATTGATCAAAGTCGGAACTGGCGCAGTGGTGGTAAATCAAGGCGTTCATGGAGGAGGATCCGCCGAGGATTTTGCCTCGGGGCCAGTAGAGGGAGCGGTTTGCCAGTCGGGGCTGTTCGACTGTGTAGTAATTCCAATCATGTTGGGTGTGAAATAGTTTGGAGAATAAGATGGGGACTTTGGTTTCGAAGACTTTGGTGTTGTCGCCGCCGGCTTCGAGGACGAGGACGGAGACGTTTGGGTCTTCGGAGAGTTTGTTGGCGAGGACACAGCCTGCTGTGCCGGCGCCGATGATTACTTTGGATGGGGGAATCGGGTTAGAGGATATTCAATTTTTTTTTTTTTTCCTTTTCAATTGGTGAGCCATTGACATACCATAGTCATAGCTAGTAAGACCTCGCTGGGCAGCTGCGTATGTGAAGGGAGGTCCGGCGTGTCGTTGCGGCGTGGCATAGTGTAACGGATTGGTGAGTGGGTTACGATATTTCCGGCCCATGATGACGAGAATCTGAACGTAGAATGATCCGAGTGATTCAATGGATCAATATGCAAGGAATTGATAATTAATGAAATGCAATGAATCTGTTTTTCCGAGAAAAAAAATCAAGTCTGTCAAAAGAATTCCTCTTCCTTAAGACCTCCCTCGTGAAACCTGCGGGGGTACTTGATGATCGACCCTCGGGAAGTACTCATTTAGTGCTGATTTAGTCTCCACATCAACTGCGTCTTTCTCCAGCTTCCCCCGTTGGACCAACGCCTAATAAGGTTCCTCGAAACCTTGCGAAGTCCTTATTCTCCCGGAATACGCCTCCAACCGTGTTCCTGACCTTCGTGGAAGGTGTTTAGACGCGGGTTCTTAAGCAAAGTACAAAGCTAAGCTATTTATGCATTAGCGCATTGCCGATCTTATATGGCGTTTATCTAAAGGCTGTCAGGCTGACAGGGCTTTAAACTAACATGTATAAGGGCACATTTGGCATTGTATGATATTCGCGATGCTTGCCCAATGTACACCACAAATTGGGTATTTGTACACCCATCTAACCTTATTCGGGAAGGAGTAGTACTGTAGTAGAGGTCTTGGCCCCACTCCTTTAGTCTTATTTTCAGATCTTTTGATAACCCCTACGTATCTTCAAACTCTACCATAGTAGTAGTAGAATTCAAAGATAGAGTAACGTTCTGTAAGCTTGAAATCTCGGAGAAATTCCGCACTGTTCCTTAGTTATGAGAAGACCAGAAAACCCATATAAGGGGACTTGCATTCACCCCGAGTATCATATATACTACGCCTTCCTGAATAGGTTAGTTAGAGAGGTGTACAAGGACCAAATCTAGGGTGTACTTTTAGCGGGCCTCGATACGTTCGTTGACCAAGTTGGGAACTTGTATCACGACGGAGCAGCTACACCGCTAGTGAGTAACGTCGTCCTCTAAACAGCCCGATTGCTCCATGGTCTCACGAGAACATGGATCACAGCTGGGTAGCTCTTCTTCTCGTCAAAGTTGGGCGGAAGATGGATGTCGGCAGCGGTATCCCACGCAATATTTGGGATACTGACGGGCTTGATCGATTCGGACATTATGGAAGTTGTTTGTCACATTTGATCTTTGTGCTTGTGTCTTTTCGATGTTTTTGTATCAATACCTGAACTGCTCGGCCATCGCAGACAATTCATAGGTTATAGGGAGACGATATGCTTTTTGTGGCCAAACGCCATGACGCTGTCAACTCCGAAGGCTTTTCGGACAAGCCAAAGAACTTCGGTGTGGGGACGTCGAGAGTTGGCGAATTAAAGTCCACCTGGGTAGAGATATCTAGTTAGTGACCTTGGATTTCTGAGATTTTGGCTGTAGTGGACACTGATTTATGTCTTGGTTGCTTAGCAGTGAGTTGAATCCAGTAGATCTTCATTCCGATATATCGGAGTCAAGGACTATCTGTTAGCTAAACCTTCAAAGCTTGTCCGTTGGTGATCAACATGTTCCAAAGCTTTGTCCTACCTACGCAGGACATTTTGCCAAGAACTACCACACTTTCAACCAGCTTGTCTGTATCTTCATTCCTTTTAATTGTTTCGCTAAGATCTTTTGTCAATCAAGCGTGTTTTAAGCAAGGTCTGTATCCTATCGTAGACTCGTGTATGTAACATTCTTCACACAGGAAGGCCTGAAGGTAGGTGGTAGCAGTTTGATTGCTCTATATGTGTTTATTAATTCTCATATTACTCTTTGACTGAATTCATTCAGTATCGTCTCATTATCTAATCATCATCGAATTGTTTGTACTATTAGACCCCGTCTTTAGGGCTGTACAAAGCGGGGACGGAAAACGCTTGGGCCTCGACGCGTGACGCCAGAATCGCCAAGCAAAGACTCGCGCTCCACCCAACATCCATTTTACATTTGAGCATTCGAGCGTACGGGCAATTGCATAGCGTTTTTCTGGAGATTTGGGTTACTGTGTTCCATACTGCTTTTCTTTCCGTTCTCTCGCCCCCCGACACGATGTACACGACCTTTTAAACGCGACCATGACCACGCGCGCAACTACCGGTGCCCTGGATCCCCTCAGTTCGTCCTCGCTGAACAAGCTGCATGAGACCCAACCGCCCACGAAAAGACGCAAGATCGGGGCAGACAATGCTGCGGGTCAGCTCTCGACAACCTCAATTGTCATTCGGGTGAGTAATCTCTCAGGTTTGGTGTGTGCAAATTCGAGGCAAAAAGAACCCTCCCTAGCTAACCGCTCGTTTACCGACTTGTCTAGGCCCATGCTGCGTCCTTATCGGATGAACCGCTAATCCTCGAGCCCATCTGCCTACTCCCTCGATCTCGGTTCCCACTATCATGGCTTGAAGATGCGTCTTGGTCGCGCTCGGATGCGCAGCCTGGCGGCTTGTTCGGTGCCGATATCCCCGCTCTCGAAATGGACTTGCGGTCTTGTGCCGAACCGACGGTGCTCGCAGTCCGATTGGCCGCAAATGGGGGACTTTATATTGTCGAGCGAGTCAAGCGGGGCATATACTCTCTTTCTAGGCTTGCGCGATGGGTGCAGGAAGGCGACGTTGTCGTCGCGGTCAAGGGATGGCAAGGGTCGAGAGATGTTGTCATGGATGTCGACGTCGAGGATAAACCATGCACAGCGCCGGATGCCATGAACTGGTGGCAGAGTGCGCAAATTGAGGAGCCGCCTTCCGATCTGGGCCTGGGTGAGGAGTTCGCTGGGTTGCAGGTGGATGTTGTGTTTGGGTCTTCGGGCACAGACGATACGAATGTGCAGCCATCTTTCGTGGATGTACTTGAACATCGAGGTCAGTCTCTTGCCCCGGCTGTGATCGGAGACGATTCCCAGATGAATGCTTCGTTTGGCCTGGGTGATACGCAAGTCCTCGGTGCTTCAGACTCTATGGACATTGATCCTGCCCCGGATATGAAGCAATCTCCGGAAGAGCTACTCAACGGGATGCGAGAACACTATTTGCAAGCTCTCTATATTTCCAAGGTGAGGATCTTACTCATTCATTACTGTGAGCCTATCTCTGACATATTACCCAGACATCTCTGGCCTATTTTGCCAAGGGGCCATTGACGCGCTGCCGGACCGCTTTCCAAACCCCTGATCCCGAGCAGACCCAAACGCCTACCCAACTCATTGATTTCTACCGGGAGGCCGTTTTGGCAGCTAAGAAGATGGATCTCAAATATCGCGAGTCTCTTCCCGCATCGGTCCGCGAAGCTGTGCTTGCTGTCTCTGACGATGAGGCTGCTCTAACCAAAAAGCGCAAATCCAAGAAGAAGAAGCTCGGCAAGAATGGCCTATACCCCGAAGAGGATGAATTTGTCCGCAAATGGTGGAAAGATCGGAACATGTTGGATGCCTCGACTCAAGAAGGCTCCCGTGAGGCGGAAACGAAGAAGCATATTTCCGATCTGCGACTGCGCGAGACACAATTACAGATCCTCTTGATCCTGGAAGTCATGGCTTTGGAGTCGACACCCATTGAGAAAACCAATCCCGACAATGTCAAGCCGGCGGACGAAGAGACAAATACACCCAAGAAGAGGACCAAGAAACCTCAAGATCTCAATGTCCTTCTTGAATTGCATCTGGACCGACTTTGTATCTGGCATGCTGTCAGCATGGAGGAATCGAACGCTGCTGACTCGGCAAAGGCTTCGTCCTTCACGGACGGCCATAACTCCGGGAAGAAAGTTGAAAGTGACGCAGTACGCGACTTCTGCACCGAAGTCATCATTCCGTTCTATGCATCTCGCCTGCCCGACAAATGCAAGCTGATCACTCGCAAGTTCGGCGTGTCTAGTGGCATCTCTCCTGCTGCCAAGAAGACCCAATCATCGAGCAAGTCACGCCGCCCAGAACCAGGGTCCGAGGTCAAGCGAGAACCACCAGTGCAAAAGCCTAGACGATCGCTACAACGAGTCCTAACAGACGAGAAAGCGGCAGCGTCGCTGCCTCGCCATCCGTCGCTAAGCCGGTCCAAAACTGCCCCGACTCAGCATGATACAAAGCGTGATTCCCTGGAGCCTATGCTGCCAACGGTCATGAGCGGTAGTGTTCGTGGTGGTATCCAGGTCAAAAGGGTGGAGAACCGCGAGATCGATCTTAACGCGGCTGCCAGACAGCACGAGAGCAAGTTGCGCAAGGTGCAGATGCTGGCTGATCAGAAGAAAGAACTCGATAACGCCATCCAAACACTGCGCAAGCCGAACCGGGAGGTCGTTGCTCGGGATATTGCCGAGGATGCCACCAAACGAATGTCCACAGGAGGAGGAAGCTCTCGAAAGCCAAAGAATCCTGTCCGAAATCCACATGGCGAGGGTGTGCAGGTCATGGCTACGCCGCGTGGGAATCGCAGGAAGGATGCAATAGTCGGACTGCCCCCTTTACCGCGTAGTCTGGCCCCTTCGCGGTCTTTTGCAGGAGAAATGGAGGATCGCTCTCTCGCAGAGTCCCCCATCATGATCCCATCATCAACTCGACGGGCTATCTCATTTTCTGGTCCTGATTCAACACCCTTTGGCTCTCAACGCGCCTCGAGGAAACGGCAGCGTGAGCCACAAACCCAGCCAACCGAACTCGGCTCGATTCAGGAAACACCGACCCGACCTCCGTCCAAGTTATTATTCGATAGCCAAAGCACAGACCTAGCCCATCGACCGTCCATGTCTTCCGGTAAAGGCAAGGGCCTCTTCCGAGTGCCGGATCTCCCTGCACCTCGCTCAGACCACACCGATCCATTCTCATACCCTCAACTCACGGCCCCAACTACCCCCGTGTCATCCCGCCGCAGAGACAACATCCTGGCCCCCGACTCGTCCCCCAATCCCGGCAGGTCCCCACAAGGTCCCAGATCCTCGATGATCACGGAAACCCCTCCGAAGCTGCAAGGTTCCAATCCCATGCTTGTACCCCGATCTGTGCCCTTGTTCACTCCCGGTGCATCGCAAGTACCATCATCTCCAGTTGTCATGGGATCGCCTGTCAAAACCGCTCCCCTTGTACCGGTTACGCCTGAGAAGACACAGACAAAGTCGATTTACGAGCAGCTGGGCTGGGATGATGATGAAATGGACCTGTGAAGTACCTCAAAGCGACTAGGCTATTTTCGGGGGTTGGTCTTGTTCATGTTTGGCATTTTGCGAAGGCGTTCTGTGGTAGCAGAGATATCCAATATAATATTTCATGCCGTAAGGCATTTGTTTGCTCGTCAAATGGGATTTTCCTGATTTTCTGCCCATTTAAGATAGCGACAAATTCCATGATTTGGGGATAATGGAGTTGGCGCCCAGTCATAGAAGCCGTTTGTAAGGGAGATTCTAGGCGTACTCCTTTAATAGAATGCGTTGCGTGCAAAGCTTTTTGCCCTTCTTCATATTTTCTTTTGCATATCATACTCTTGAGGCATATGATATATCCATATAATAACCAGAAATATGTGAAAACATTTCCACCAGAACAATATACGCGCAACGTCCTACTATAGACTTCTATTAGTGAGTACGACACTACTTTGGGTACATTGGAAGGCCTATTTCACTGACCTATTGCCTCTTTTCGGCCTCTTTGAACCAACCTGGCTCCTGTCTCAAATCAACCACTTGCCTCCTACTGCTGGAATAAGGCACGAATGCGACTGTGCGAGTTACTGTCACCAAGGGCATACATAATGGCCATCCACGAAGGCAAACCGTCTTTACGGCGATGTACTCTACGCTACCCGAGACAGAGAGGCCCTCGACGCCTCTATAAATACTACAAAAGTGACTACCCAGTCGTGAAGTGTCCCAGAGGATCCCCCTGCGATGGTTCTCAAGCGCACTCGCCTCAAATACTTTGCAATGATGAGAACGGCGTCTACCAGCCACCTCCCGCCGCCGTTAAGATCTCTGACGAGCACGTCTACTTGGTCTGCAAACACCTCTCCGTGAGCGCACGCGTAAAGAACGAATGGACCGAGGACTTCAACAAAGCTGGCGAGATCAAGGCCGGCCGCACACCTACAGACCCGGCCCCGATTTTCTACGCCTGGGGCCTCCCATTCGTCTACCCTGGGCCTGGGATTCAACCTTCCTCTGAATGAATGAAAGGGCAAAAAACAGATATGTGGAAGGTCAAGGCGACAGCCTCACAGCTGAAGATGAACAATATGTGCTTGCCTCTCGAAAGGCCGGATCCAAGAAGAGAAATCCAAGCCGCATTGGAGCGTCGCGCATCAACCTTGACGGAAATTGGTACTAAGGCCTCTTCAGAAGATCCAGCTTCAATACATCAACGCTGCCCTGGATATTTCTATCCATTCACTCGAAAACAAAGATCCTACATGCTTCCGAGAAGGAAACCTAGATGGCATCCGTGACATGAGCTCTCCGTTCTATATAATTCCTCGAGATGCTGTCGAGAAAGCACCCGGATTCTTCGCCTCGCGTGTCATCATGAGGCGGTACCTATACCTAGATATGTTTGGCCAACTTCACCAAAGCGGCGCCCAGGGGTGCTTACCTAGGGTCGGGGTATTCGCGAGACTTGCAATTGTTTTTTGGGCAAGGAATGGCCTATGACTTCTAGCAGGTCAGATATCTCTTCCAGAAGGAGAAGGTTGGGCTCAAGCTTTGGGGCGAGGGAAGCGTCAGTCTTTCTACAGACTATCCGTCGTGAACTAAACACATGTACAGCCGAAGGCATGGTAAGTTTTTTTCTTTCCATTTGGCAGAAGTGGCCCTTCGGGTCTCTCGTCAAGCTAACCCGTGGACAATGCCGTCAGACCGAAACCGCTACCGAGGTGATGAACAACCCATGGACCGTCCGTTGGACCTTATTGGCCTAGCAAGTGACCTTTCGGGGCGTGCCCCTAGTGATCAGACTAGGATGGACGGATAACTGACAAGGCTTATGCATAGCCACCCCAGTTTCATTCGAGAGCAACACGACAAAACCCACTTTCGGAGCGATCTGGCCAGGCTGGGCCATTGGGACCTTCAAAGCAACGGTGGCTGATACGCAATTCTCTGCACGAGAATCTGGTCTACTACGTGCTCTCTCGGTTGCCACAGTTTTCGTAACCCCAACGTGAGGTGAATCACTTGCTGATGAAGGAGGCAATGAACACCGGTCCAAAAACGCCGTCGATGCAGACACGCAATTACAAGGCGATGAGAGAGACACTCCACTGCAAGAGTCATGATGTTATGTTCGGTACTTCCCCCTATGGGTATAAAAGCTCTGGCTTCGTCGCAAAGCCTAGGTTCGAGATAAACGAAACACTTCCCACAAATTCAGTCGCCATTTGACACAAGAGCTCGCAGCACGCTCTGGGCGTGAAGAAGAACAGGAGGCTCTACGGGTTTGGGTAGGTATTTCGTGATTGTTTTCTTTATAGGCTGGCTGCCACTTTTTCTACCATTGCCTGTACTGACTCTATTTGGATTTCAGGTCGCTTGTACTGGCCTGCGTGACCCCCTCGCCTTCATGAATTTGTGTTCGGGTATCGGTTGCCTCGCATCACGATACCCAGGTTTCCCTGTCTGTCATGGCCGAACCTCGTCATGGCTGGCAGGTGTGCAGTTCTTCTTCAAAGGGCGACGGTAGCATGCTGAAGATTTTCATGATTCCTAGCGTCCGTCAAGTCCTCCAGCTCTATAGTGGAATTACACATACTGGGCTTCACACTGCCCTTATAACTCATTGGTGTGTGATATTGTTTTGTGTGATATTGTTTTCGAGGTGACGGGGACATAGATATGACTAGGCTACTACGGCATGCGACATGATCCTCACTTCGAGCAATGATATTAAAAATGTTGAAGTGAGCCCTCCTAAAATGCATTGTACAGAACCTAATGATAATACAAAACTCTCTTTTCTCACCTACCAACCCTTCTGCCAATGTGGTCCACTGACACGCTGAGCATGGTGATTCAAGTGTACAGCATGCCTAGCATGGCTTCTGCGACCGCTAAAAAGTGGTCTCCCAGGCTGATCCAGTTCCTCATCAATACCACCGAATGAGCGACCCATCACGCTCGACGCTGCGCTATCGGATAAGGAAGGTGGAAGATCATCAGGTCCAGTACCCCAAGCACTCTCATTGCGACCCAAAACAAGAACCAAGTCTTGTCCCTCAGTGAAGAAGTCGTGATTGACCCAGTTACGGGTATACGGTTGTCCATTCAGAGTAGCCGACTGGATAAAACCAGTACCACCGGTGTTGTTGAGCGAATTGAATTTACTCCAATTCGCAACGCGTACGGTCGCTGTGTTCCCCGTGAGAGGCGAGACGATGCTGACTGATTCAAAGAACGGAACTGTGATCAGATAAACGCTCTGTCCTGGGTTCGGGAAAAGACCCATCATAGACATCGCAACGAATGACCCCATGGCACCGGAGTCGTCGTTGCCCGGAAGTCCAGCGGGCGTTGGAGAGAAATAGTCTGGAATATATGTGCGAACCCGAGCAGTGGATTTAGCAGGACGACCGGCGTAATGATATTGGAAGACGGTGAGGAAGGCAGGTTCATTGCCAATGTAGGTGATGTTCTGATCGTGGAGGTAGTCGAGGCGCTTGACAAAGTTGGAGGGGCCACCGAGCATGGGAATCAGAGCTGCCATATCGTGTGGAACGAAGCTTTGAAGTATCAGTCAGGTTTGGACAACGGAAATCAATGGGAAAGCAACATACAATTGGTATTCCCAGATACTGGACTCAAATGTTTCCGCAGCAGTATTTTGAAGGGAACAAATACTCCCGCTGTTATCAATATTTGAGCATTTGAGAGGATCCTGATGTCCCCAAGTTTGGTTCAGGTACTTGGGCTGGAAGAACCCAGTAAAGCCAGTGTCTTTTCCATTGATGAAGGAGGTCTGGTCGTTTTTGAACAAGTTCTTCCACGACTCGGAGCGCTTCTCATACTTTTCAGCGTCACCAGTTTTGTTGAGACCCCGGGCCATCTGTGCGATAGCAAAGTCGTTGTATGAGTACTCAAGAGTGCGCGAGATGCTGCGTGTCATTGTACCAAAGCCCAAGTAGTCAAAGTCCTCCACCGGAATATAGTGAAGCTCTTTCCAACTCTGAAGGCCTCCACGACCCTCATTGGACCAGTCGTATGGCTCTTCTTCGGCGTCCTTCTGGACTGCTGCGTAACCCGCGTCCCAATCAATCCCGTTATTGAGCCCTTTAACGTAGGCATCCACCAAGATGTTATCGGCGTTTGAGCCACCCTGTGTGAAACCTGAATACCAATGTCAGCCATAGCCAGGATTTGAGTTGGACGCAGTTATTGACGTACCCTTGCATAGCGACATGCGACAGTCGGGTAACCATCCTAAGTGGCGCTGGGTATCAATAAGAGAGCGCACCATCTGGGCCACGGAGTTGGGGTCGAAGATCGTCAGGAAGGGAATTTGGGAGCGGAAAGAATCCCAAAGACTGGTTATGGTCAGCAATTACTTTCATCTTCTATTGAAGCTGACAGACCAGTAGAAAGAGTCAAAGTATGGCTCGGAGCTTGTCCACAGTGGATTCTCGCCCGTGTAGTTCTGGGGGTTAATCATGGTTCGGTAGATACCACTGTAGAAGTTAGTGAGAACCGACTCCTGTACACCGTTTCGTGAGACACGAATTGGTCGGAGTTTCTCAGTCCATTGATCAACAGCAGCTTGACGTGTAGATTCAAAGTCGAAACTTCCGATCTCCGCTTCCGCGTGAGAACATGCTTGCTCGGGGCTAATGAAGCTCACACCCACGCGAGCTTGGACGATGCCGTCTGGTGGGGTCTCATGACGAATGAATCCACCTCCCTGGGAATTGATCAGACTCAGAATTGTGTGCCATAAATGCCACCATATGCTTGCTCACCGGGAGTGGATAGCCATTGATACTCCGAGAAATGGTCAAATCATGGACGTCGGTACTGGCTCGAGCATCGACAAAAATGCCACTATCCCGCAACCAGCCAGAACTTTGGAAATCTGCACAGAAGTGGAGAGTATACGCTCCACTCCCAAAGCTTGGCAGGAACCTGCCACTACCCGTCATGCGCCCGCTAGATTCATCAATGGAGATAGACGCGTTGTCCTGCCGGGAGTCGGACAGATCCGAGAGATCCAACAGAATCAGTGGGTTACTTTTCTCCGGGAATGTAAATCGAAAGAGAGAAGTATGATGAGCGGCGGTCATTTCAACATGGACCCCCGACTCCAACGAAAGCGCAAAATAGCCCGGGCTGGCCTGGACCGAGCCCGGAGTATAGGGAATTGCCCGGGCTTTCTTCGGATAGGCGCAGCCATTCACGTGGTCATCCTTGCATTGTGCGTATGGAAAAAGAGGGAAATTGCCGAGAGAAGGACTGCCACCTGTGCCCGAGTCGTGCATGCTTGAGAAGCCAGTCACATTGCTGCCATCATATGCGAAACCGCCCTGGTTGCTGTCGGAATTGGTATCGGCGCCCGCCTTGGCCATGCCATAAGGCAGCGAAGCACCGGGAAAGACATTTCCTGCAATATGATGCAGACATGTCAGATACAATAAACTCAAACAAAGACTCAAAGTCCTCTCGACTTACCTCCGTTGGCGCTGCCGATCAGCGGGTCAATGTACTGGAGTACATCATACTCCTCCACTGGCGGGGACTTGGCGGCATTGACCAGCGCGCGACTGCTGGCGAGAAAGAGCGACAGGATCAAATGCTGTGATAGCATGTTTGCCAAAGACTGTAAAGGAGAGAAACCGACATCTCGCTAAGAAAGCAGGAAGGCTGGTATTTAGGAGGATTGCAATGCCCCTGCGTACGGAATCGTGGCTGCCCGCCGGCATGCGTCCTCCACCCCTGTCGATCATCCCCGCGTCGCGGTGTTGCATCGCGGCCCTGAATTTGCAACACTCCATGCACGTTGCTGCACGCTAGTCCTGCGTGATACTGTAGATGACACAATCATTTTAGTAGACAGGATGAGCACCTGGCACGGTCGCCCGTGGCGATCAGGCGGGCTGATTCGAGAGTCGGCTGATCGGCCTGGGGTCCGAGGATTCAACAGGGTTACTGACAGCCCCTTTCCATGCCACAACCTTATATTGTAATATCTCATCTGTGAAAGAGACAGCGGAAATGTCCGCGGGGAATTTAGCGGTGGCTTAGAAAGCCGATCTTTTGAAAGTGAGTCTATACATAGATACCACTAGGTACGTACTTATGCTCATCAATCTACAGGTAATGTGTCGACGAATAATGTATACCGAAGACCTCTGCGGTGTTTCTTTCTAGAAATTTTTGACTTTCGGTTCTTTGTTGCTTCATTCACATTTTGGGAGTTTAAGAGAAGTTTGAAATAAGTGTGTGAAACCACGATAGATTTAAGTGTCCATTGCTGTGCATTCCATGAAATTAAGACTCCTGCTGTCTCAAATTCCCACGTCTTCCTTGGAGATCTTCTAGAGGTGGCTCTCTACACAAGCCCTCCAGTTCGCTTTGCCTATACTTGGGATCTGATTTGGCCTTGGGCCATGCTTGACTGAACGAAGGATCTAGGTTGTTGTCTGCTGGAATAGGGATGACCACTTCCCTGAGATCCCGTACTCGGTCGTGGTTGCCACGACTGCCTTCATGTTATATTTTGAAGAGCGCTCAAGGGCTGCACAATCTCCTGCTTGTGGAGCTCACCAGTCATGTAAGTTGCGCGAAACTAGATGCCAATCCCTGACCGTAGGTGTCTTCAAGTGTAAACGATCCAGTGCTTCGCGAATCTCGAACACCGTTCGATCACTGCCCTGCCAGTGTATATGACTCACAAACTCCAGTGCGCTTGTTGAAGAGCTGATTGAAACCCGCGACGTGCCGCTCTCTCTCTCTCTCTCGTTTTTTTCTGTTGATCGCTATGGAGTGTCCGTGCTTGGCATTGGAAAATATCTCTGGCCAGAATGATGTTCAGATCTCGAAATGACTCGTCGCGGCGAGATATAGCAGCCTGGCGGCACCACATATCGAGGTAACCTTGCTCGTATAGGTGGAATGTTTCTTGTGGGCATAAACCTCGGGCTGATAGTTACGTGGACGCAAAGAATGCGGAGTTCGACACTGGGGTTATCACGAGGCTCAACTTCTGGATATGTGTTGGTTCGTTATGCCTGATTCTTGGCTTAGTCAAGAGGTAAATATGATGATGAGTAGACCCGTGATTGCAGCCTAGGATAATAGATGTGGCACGTGGGTTTTGCTGGTTGAGTATAGATAGTATCCATCATATAGATTGGTGGTATAGATGGCTGGTTTGTCTCACGTCTGGAGGATTCTCTCGAAGAGGGCACTGGGTATATAAGCCTGTCACATGAAAGTCAAACAGTATGCGAATGCACAAAAAAGGATAGATTAAAATACCTTGCCGAATCTAGCATAATCCAAGATACCCTGGTGTGATGGGCGGAAGAGACACAAAGGTAACAGCCTTTTGCCAGATAGATGGGCAAAGAAAGTGTAAAAGGTTCTTTGACGGGGATTTTCCGCCGGGCAAGGATTACTTCGTGCGGAGCTCCCAACCTTACCATATTTTCCAGATACAAATATTTGTGAATGGAAATAATGAGCCATTGGAATGTATGGTAGCTTCAAATTGAAACTGGAACGGTGCTTGCAGAGAGACTAAAACCTCCTCTAAATGCCAGCATGATCAAACAGATGAGCATGTTGATGATACTACTTTCCGTTGCCGCGGGTGCGCACTGTATTTATTACATTATCTACTCCTGGGTGACAGAAGCTTCTCATCACCAACAAATTCATTCATTCCTATCAGTCCGAGCTCATGAACTAAGCTTAGTATCTCTTATAATGTTATCTAGACTTACTGGACTAAGTCTTATAGAGATTAATGACTTTCTATATTGCGCAATTATGTAGAAATCGTACTCAACAAGATATGAAGCTCTGATTGCAAGCAGGTTCTGGGCTATCCTAAGAATCCGGTGCCCGAGGCAGCGGCTCAGGACTATTCTAACATGGTGAGACCCTTGCTACATCTTTCTACTTCTCGCCTTCCTCTTCTTCCTCTTCTCCCATCTCTCCCACGTTCTTCCCATCCCGCACTTTTCATCTCATCATCCACACATTCTATCTCTTCATTAACATCATCCATCATGGTCTCCGCCGTTGATCGCACGGCCATCGGCCCCTACGAAGGCCCAAATCTTCCATCCAACCCATTGATATCGAAACTCTTCTCTATGCCACCTCTTCCCGCGCCTGTCTCAGGGTGTGGCTTTTGCAATGAACAGAATGATGGACTTTACCGCTGTACTGATTGCGATTTGATACTTTACTGCTGCGAAGAGCACCAGACTGCTCACTGGCCATCACACAAATCTGATTGCAACGGGCTCAAAACCCATCGCATTGATGTCCCCGAATTGGAACAAATGGACCGAGATGTTCTCCGCAACTTCAATAATATGCTGATGGCGGGGGGACCGAATAATCGGGTACGCTCAATTTATCGTCAATGCTTAAAGCAGAGATTGAACCACCTCGGAGACATCGCCCGAATCAACACGACCGAGGCAGTCGAGGTCCAGCTCTATCACGTCATGGAGCTGATTGAAGGGACCGAAGCTCAAGATCGCGGCCTGCGGGATATTCCACCAGCTCTTATGCTCCGACTTGGCCGCTTCCAAGAGTGCTATGACTATCTCAAGTGGTATGCCATCGCCGCTGCGGATCCAAGTCATCGTTGGGGCGGTAGAGAGAATGTGGTTCTCAACACAGAGACCGCCGATGTCTTCGAGCCGGTTGGTTGCTTCCTCTATGAGCCGCATTTTGCCGTCCCTGGGTCTTACAACACTGTTGCCCACCCCGTCTTTGTCGCCATTCTGAAGTTCAGATTGTTTCTCGAACTGCGCCGGATGGATCTGGCGGTCGCCGCTCTCTGTATGAAGTTTCCGCGAGAGCTCGTGGAACTCGTCTTGAAGCACGTTCCTGAGAGCCCCGTGATCCCCATTGATCAATGCATGGGGCGAGACCGCTCTCGCCTGACATTGATGCGAACGCTGAAAGCTCAGTTTGTCAGGATCTATGACCATGTTGACCATCTCAACCCTCACTTTTGGGGAGCCCTTCTAAACCCCGACCCTCACCTACACGCAAATCCACCAAACTACAAGCCCGGGTCGGTGGAGGAGGCACAGTTGGCTCTGGTTAGAACCCACCGTGAGTGGGTTCTCACCCCAGGGGCGATTGATTCTATCCGGAGCATCGGAGAAGGCGAAAAATGAGCAGCCGAAACTGCCACATCTGTACATGTCTGTAATAAGTATATGTCTAAGACAGAGATTGAGAATTCAAAAAATATCGATCTTGTGTAGCGCTTTCTAGATGTCGTACTGCATGTCTTCCTAGAAATATTTGCTTCAAATTGTATGAAATCCACCAGGATTGAGTGGCTGGTAACTGTGATGCTGAGTCCTTACGCGTATCGAAGATGAATTATCTTCCATATTTCTCTGTACAGTTATCTAATAATGAGAGAAACCTGATCTTGATTTTACTGTATGTGCTTACTGAACATTCCCATTGATCTCATAGTAAGCTAGTAGCTGGGTGCATATTCTCCTAATCAAACATGAGATAGATGGGCTCAATAGATCTTGAGAAGATGGTGGAATATCCCGAGAATCAAACATGAGATCGATGACTGTGATGTATCATAGAAATCACAGGTCTTCTTCTTCCATTATCATTCTCTGAAGGAGTGAAATGGCCCCGGGGGTTTCGACCCACGATTCCCAGTTCAACTTCACAATGTGTTTCATGTCCCCCACCGTCGAGTCAATGCCATTGTCCTGCTGCGTCCACGTATCGGTATCGCGCATCCACCACACAATTCCTTTCCAAACGAGGGGATTTTCGTCCTGAACCCTGTGGTAAAGCTCCAGAATTTGCGCCATTAGAGTATTGATTGTCGTCTGGCGTGCTTCTTCGCTTCGGAAAAGCCTTTCTTTTTCGGCTATGTGCTTGGTGTAGGGGATATTCTTCAGGATGATGTCGAGAACTTCGTTGGGGAATTTCGCGCCGAATGCACGAACTGTTAGCTGTAGTCGTTGGATTTGGAACATGAATTTGATCTTCACCAGGCACAGTGGAATCAAAGTCATGATAGGGGTCTCTTCGTCGAAGAATCTGAGAGATTCGAAGATATTCTCCTTTCTGTAGCCAACGAGCTCTGCACGGGGGTTTGGAATGCGGGGATCGGTTATGATGGGGTTTGCGAAACGGGACTTCATGTAGTCGAGGGAGGTTTGGGTCAAGGATTCTCTCTTGAGTCTGTTGCGCCACTTCATGAAGTCGTAGCACTCTGAATCTCTGTTGATGCGAATCATGAGAGCTGGGATCTTGAATCTGAAACCAAGGTTATCGGTTCCACCCATGTACAGGATGTGGAAGGCAAAAACGAGTTGTCGCTCAACGGCCGTCCGATGTTTGATGGGCTCATGTAATTCCACAAAGGTAGATAGTTCAAGCAGGTAGTCTTTGGTTTCTGAGAACAGCCAGAAATGTCCGATATGGCTGAGGAATGGGTTTGGCGTGTCGGTACATAAGTCCCGTCTCATCATCTCAGCCCTCCTGCGGCTGGCCTTGATGGGGTTGCAAACTTCCTCGTGCGAGGGTCGGTCCAGTACTAGGTGCTCCTTGCCGCAGTATGTCACGGCACGACAGTTACCACAATCAATGAGGCCATGCTTCTTTGGGCAGATGACACAGCCCGAGGCAAGAATAGATTGCTCTCGACTCTCCAGTTCAAAGTCCAAGGGGTTCACAGTAGGAGGTTGAGGATCCGATGGCCAGTCCGAGGAAACCTCGCTGGAAGAGCAGTCATCTTCTTCCGAGTCGTCCTCTTTCGCGTCATCCTCTTTCAAGTCATCCTCTTCCGGGTCATCCCTTTCTAGCCAGTCATCCTCTACCAGCCAGACCCAATCTTGCCTGTAATGCTCTTTCCAGTCCTCCTCTGTCCAGTCCCACTCTTCCCGTGGATCCACCAGCAAGTGCGGTGGGAGTGCGAAAAGACTTGCGAAGTCCATTTGAACAATGACACAGTATGTTGAAGGCTTGAAAATATTGACAAGGTGCTGGAGTGAAATGAGGTTTCGAGCTTCGCGTCTGTAGAGTGTTTTGGGAGGTGAAGGAGGGGAGGCGGGGAGATGTCAGGAAAGGAAATGTCGAAGCACTCATCAAAACAGGGATTACATGTGAGCTTCTTACCGTCTGAGATAGAGCAAACACTTTAATATGGTCCTACATTTCCTCTCCCTATCACTTTCCAACGCTTCTTCTGCGAGGATCTCGACGTATCTTTGGCAGCCTCCACAGGCATGGCGAGCACATAAGCAGCTATCAATCACCCAATATCGAGTATTTTACTTTGAAAATCAGTATGGAGCATGCGCCAGCTATGATTGACTAACTCAATACATCCATATTACGATCAAGCGGCTTTTACCATGCGTATTCGTCGTGTTTTCCCTCCCATTTCATTTCAATCCGTTCCACCAACTCCGCAATCCCGGTGATAGGGGCTTCCAAGAGGAGATCAATCCAGATACAACTTTTATCAAGTCTTGGAAGGCCCAGTCAAACTCCAAAGCGTGGTGAGGGGGGTTGATATTGATTCTCTACTTGCCTGTTGTCTTGTATACTTCTTTTAGGGTACTGGATATCACGTGCATTAATCACGTGCTGTCGGCGCTAGCCCGAAAGGGAAGGCGGCCACCTTCGGCAGAACTCGAAGTATAGCCAAGCAACTTGTTAGATGGACCAACTTCCCACGGCCATTTGAGCCTTTCATGTCGAATCGCCTGTCGTAAATGTGCTCTCGAATCGTTTATCCATCGTATTATTATGCGTCTTGAGATAAGTAGCACTGTTGTGAAGACAACAAGCGATGAGGCCCATCAGACGGCGCGCCGCCGGCGTCTGCGCAAATCGTGTTTTTCCCAAACACAATTCTGATTTTCCTCGAGTCGTCATTCTTGGATATATGGATGATGATGGGCCTTTTCAAGATGCTCTTTCTATTGAAATACAAGTCGAAGTGCGCAGATTGGCCTACGGAATCCACACGATCATGAGACGCTCTCTGCAAAAAGATTGGTTGTCAAAATATAAGACTAACGTAGTGTCTACCTGATGAGTACTGAATTAGAGGGAATGAGTTCATCCTAGTATAGTTGGCGCCTTTGTTGTTGGATGGCTGTAACATGGGCAGTCAAATCTTGCTCAGGCCAGGTATCCACTCGGCCGGCAGAATTAACTTGTGCTATTGAAATAACGACATCAAGGGCATGAGGAATACTCGTTGGTACCAAAAGAAAATCCATGGTAGTAGCTGTCGGTGTTTCCTGTGTACATGCTACAAGTATGTAGTGGAGCGAGCTGTGGAGTTGTGTATGCAATGGCGATCCAAACGGTCAAGCCAAACCCAAAGCAGAGGAGCTAGAATACCCAAGTATTTCATAAAAGGATCAATTTAATAGTAATGCACACTATTTACTCATAAAAGCAAAGCTTGACAAAAATCTGGGCTTGGCCACCACATAGAAAATTTCAGGCAACCTGGATAGGTGACGAAAAACCCGGAAAACGCCCAAGAAGGACAGGATGCCGAGGTAACTCAGCCGGGCCGGAGTCCACTCTCCGTCCTCAACCAACCTTTGCCTCCCAACAACTCGACAGTAACGCCCTTGAACGGATCGGATTTGGATCATGCTCCGTCCATCTTCTTTTGCCTCTTCCTCCCTCTCCTCCCTTTCCTCCTCCATCTCCTCAACGTCCCGATTGACGCCATCTCCATCTCGGCTTCTCCTCCAGCGCCGCGCAGCCTCATCATCACATCGGCAATCTTTCGCGTCTCCGCGGTATACTCGCAGTCGACCCTACTCTACCGGTAAGCCGTGTGCTACGATCCGAATCCCAATGCCTCAACGGCATCATATCTCCAAGTGGACAAGTATCTAATCCGTCGGCTGTCGCAGAACCGAACCCTTCCGTTCATCCGCAAACACCCCCTCCTCCTCCGCCTCCGCGATCGCGATTCCGCCGCTTCATAGGCTTCACTTCGATCGCTGTTCTTGCCTTCTCCGCCGGCCTTCTATACCAGACTCAGCGCACCGTCTCGCGACTCATGGCGACCCCTATTATCTCCAACGCCGAGACCCTCACGGCCTTCGTGCCCGTGGATGCTCAGGCCGAGGAAGTCGATGAGTATCTCCGCACACACCCCGAGGCCGAGAAACTTCGCGCAGACGCCGAATTCGAGGAGTCGCGCCCGCATCTGCGGTTCCCAGAGGGCATCCGCGCGCGCAGTCTGACGGCCGGCGCTCTGGCGGGCCCGAACAAGCTCGTCGTGCCACCGTTCGTGTTCTCCCACCGCGAGGGCAAGAATCTGGTTTCGTTCATGTACCTGGGCTCTGATATCTGCGGTCACCCCGGTATTATTCACGGTGGTATGCTGGCTACGTTGTTGGACGAGGGTCTGGCTCGTTGCTGTTTCCCAGCGCTGCCGAACAAGGTCGGTGTTACCGCCAACCTAAACATTGACTACCGGGCGCCGGCCATGGCCAACTCATACGTGGTTCTCCGGGCGGAGACTGTCAAGGTGGAGGGCCGCAAGGCGTGGGTTGAGGGTCGCATTGAGACTCTCCCCGAAGACGGCAAGGAGCCCGTGGTGCTGGTCGAGGCCAAGGCGCTGTTTATCGAGCCTAAGCAGGCTGCTGTAAGTTTCCTACAGTATTTCGTTGGATACTCCAACTTTAAACTTTTTTTCCGTTGTGGCGAAAATGTGGCTAACTATTGGTTGTACCTCAGGCGTTGTCCGGCTTGTACCGTGGCGTCAGCGATTGAAAAAAATCTCTGACGTGATTAACTTCGTTCCTGGTTCCTGGCGTACGGGCGATTCGATTTTCTATTTGCATTTTTTTTTTTTGTTTTTAATTTCTGTTTTATTTTCTAGGGAGCATTGTGTAATTATCCTGTCGGACATGGCTGGATTGTGTATAGCATAGAATATTTTGCATCTTTGAAATCTGAATGTTGGTATACTCCCCAGAGTCCAGACCCCAATTAAGTTGGCATCGATGGCGCAATTCGTATAGAACCGGCAATTCGTATCAAACTCCGCCAAGCCCGTAGAAAACCCCGCGATCAGCACTCGTTTCCGCTCTTACGCGGCCCGTTTCATCGTCTCTTTCCCCCTCCTTCATTAAATTCATTTGACTCTCCTTCATCCCTCTTCCCATTTGCACATACACATACCTTCACAATGGCCACGTAAGTCAATTGAAGCCCTCAAGATCTAAGGATTACCTCCCAACTACCGTCATACCCGCAAGAGGGTCCAAACCGGAGAAGCAACTATGCTAACCCCACCTTCAGCAACATCACCTTCCACGCCGCCGCCCTCACCCGCAAGGAGCGCAACGACCTGCGCAAGCAGCAAGGTCTGACCATCTGGCTGACCGGCCTGTCCGCCTCGGGCAAGTCAACGCTGGCCGTCGAGCTGGAGCACCAGCTCCTGCGGGACCGCGGCGTGCACGCCTACCGTCTGGACGGTGACAACATCCGCTTCGGACTGAACAAGGATCTGGGCTTCAGCGAGGCCGATCGCAACGAGAACATCCGCCGTATCGCCGAGGTCGCCAAGTTGTTCGCTGACTCCTCCGCCGTCGCTATTACCTCCTTCATCTCGCCTTACCGCAAGGACCGCGAAACCGCCCGCCAGCTGCACGAGGTCGCCACCCCCGGCGAGGAGACTGGTCTGCCTTTCGTCGAGGTCCACGTTGACGTTCCCGTTGAGGTTGCTGAGCAGCGTGACCCTAAGGGTCTGTACAAGAAGGCCCGTGAGGGTATTATTAAGGAGTTCACTGGTATCAGTGCTCCCTATGAGGCTCCTGAGAAGCCCGAGGTGTACATCAAGAACGTGGATCTGGCTATCCCCGATGCTGTTAAGCAGATCATTGATTACCTCGACTCCAAGGGCTATCTGCCCCCCAAGCAGGAGTAAACTGGTTTTTACTTCCTGGTCTTATGAACGTTTTGATGTGTATGAGCAGAAAAGGGCCTTGTGAGGCTTGAAGGCAGAGGCAGTCGCATACTGTGGTGTGGATCTGGAGAGAATGGTTGTTTTTGTCTTGATTCCCCGCATACAGGCGCTGTAAATATTGGACAAATATAGATCGCTTTGCAAAAGAATTGGTCCTTGGAACCACTGATAGCCCCAAGTGAGGAAGTGTATTGGGTAGATGAAGAAATAATCACAACCCGAACCAAGACGAGATAATAAAAAGAAAACATGCTAGTTTGTGCTCAATGTACCGGACTGGTATATGTACGCGATTCCCTTTCCCCCGCAGCGACGAGCCCCCTTCTGTTTACCTCGGAAGGGGGTTTCACTGGAACTCGAATTCGTAGTAGACATATGGTGTGTACTCCGCGGTTCCCTCAGCGCCCGTGTGCATCTCGCTCGGGTCGTCCCGTTTAACACGACCCTTCTTGTCTCGTCCAAATGCATTGCCAGCCAGGTATGAGTACTTCTCTTCAAGGTTGCTCTTGGCTTTGTCTGCTTGCTTCGAGGACGGGGTCTAGAAAAAGACGAGCAATCACGTTAGTAACTGACACCACGATAGAAATCCTCAACAAGAACCAGATGGGAACTAAACATACCCGAATCAAACCACAGACAAAGTCTAGCGGAAGACCATACCGCAGGACGGTCTCCACAAACACCCGCAGGACCAGAATATGAATCCAGACCATGACCGCCTCACTCCAAGCAGTCCGCCCCAGACGCAGCGTCTCACCCCAGAGCTTGCGCTCATCGCCACCGACACGCTCGACTTCCTTGCGCTCCTCCTCCTTGCCACCCTCGACGTACTTGAAGTCGCGCGGGATCCACTTCTGCTCGCGGCACTTGTGCACGAACTCGACACTGTGCTTCTTGAAGCTCGTCACGGCATACAGAGAGAATTCGCTGTCCTCGGCGAGCAATTGCGCGGACCGGGGCACGACCATCGGGGCGACGGTCTCGTAGGTCTTGAGGAAGTCCTTGACTAGCTGGGAGGGCACGGCGATCAGGTGGGTCTCAATGTATTCGGAGTCTTGGACGATGGATCGGGGGTCGATAACGGAGGTGAGGGATTTTGTGGAGAGGTTTCCTCTGTATGTTGGTTGAATTGTTAGTTTGCTGCAATGTTTCGCGATGGAATAGCTGTGGGGTCGCACGTTTGTTTCCGCTGGAGCGTAGCCAGCGTGTTCTTAACTTGGTTATATTGCGAGTACTTGGACCGGATATCATTGTCGATGCTAGCAGCTTCCTATAGGATATATTAGCCCAAATCCCGCATCCTATGCTCGTTTCGATCGTCTCATAGAATCGTTCTGTAACCCACCTTGTGCAGCAGATCGATCAACTCCGCCAGCGGCTTATCCGCGCGGTACTTGACCTTGTTCCACGAGAACGTCCGCAAGTACTGATCAACAGGCTCTGCACATTGTCAGTCCGGAATACCAGCCATCGCCGCTCCACTCTAGCTCACGTACTATCATTCACGACCTTCATGCGCTCAATCTGCGCCTCATCGCCCTCCAGGATATTCTTCAACGCATCGCCGACCTTGGCCACCACAGCCTGGCAAGAGCTCTCCAGCTTGGCAAGCTCGTCGGCCTGTTGTACCAGCGCATCTAGCGTGCCGATCTTGAATTCCGGGATTGGGAAGGAGGCTACGGAGCCATTCTCGGGGGAGACGGTGGTCGATACGGCGTCGAGGGCGTCATCGCGGTGGTGCGAGGGGACGATGGAGGTCGGGAGGGAGACGAGGAGGTACCGGCCGGGCTGGGACATGGTGACAACAGGGGCTGAAAGACGGGATCTGGCAAAAAGGAGCCCTCGAGGCGGGGCAGGAGTTTGAGGGTTGGTGGTAACAGGAGCTGCGGGAAGCTGGCGAGGTGATGTCGTAGGCGGTCGGGCGGTGATTGGTGCGGGACGAGGCCACAGTATGGAGTCATCCATGGACACTCACTCTATATATAATCTCCCCCAATTAATGGCTGCGTAGTACGAGTACTGTATATACAAGTCTGCAGTTGGGTAGAATGTACTCTGATTTTCGTACTTTCTTGTCGAGTCAAATTTTGATATACCATTCTCATCCTTCATATTTGTAGTCAAATGCCGTTGAACATACGTACATATCACACAACTCGGGAGTGCTGTTCTGGCTTTCCTCGGTCAACTTGCGAATTTGTCCAAAAATGTTTCCAATTTCTTATCTACAAGTACTGCTAAATCTACAGCCTTCAAATCACTACTACACACCGAAGTCTCTTAATTGATTTACAGTGAAGTTCCATTGGTTGAACCCCCGACAAGACTTCAAAATCGTCCCATCAGCCACGAGTTGAAAGATAGATCAAGACTTGATGCTTGAAATATCAAGGAAGATATTTAAAAGGCCATTGAGAAAAGCGTTATACTAAAGAGGATGAACGTTATAATGAAGAGGATGTTAAAGCGTACCTGCTTAGACTGTTTTTTTGCTCTTCGAAGTCAGACTGTTGAACTGCCACTGTACCTCCTCATTCACGACTCTGTATAAACGCCTGGAATATTAATCTCAGGGAAAGCCACAGGCCATCTTATATTATATGATGGTTAGTAATATGCCTAATACAATGCCTGATACAATGCTGCTGGGTTCACTCTGTCCATCTCACTGCTTGGTTAGCCCGCTGATGTCACCTGTTCCACCCGAGCGCCTGTCAACCATACTTTAGGTGCCTCAACTGCTTCAATATAATCAGTTGAGGACCTTTTTTCCAAGTACTCTTGAGACCAGCTGGTTGTGACTTCCATTGTGTCGATATCCTTGTGTACATTGTTAGCCATGCTAGGCTAACCATGACGAAAGGATGGCCAAGGTGACAAGAGTACGACCGCTTTGAGGGGCTCGGTGATTTCCAGCTTGGGAGCATCTTGAGGGGGATAGGACAAGTGTGAGAGGAGCGCCAGACACAGGTTGGCCCCTGCTGAGTCACTAATAAGGATCGCCTCCCTAGGTGAGCGTCCAAGATCCTTAATGACATATCGCAGAGCCTCCACCGCCTCACAGAACTGTGTCGGATAAGTTGCATATGGCGTTAGAGTGTACGTAACATGTAACCAGCTTCTTGTGATATCTTTATCTGTGAGCCGTTGGGCTACACCTTACCAGAAATCGAGATACGGTTCCGTTGCGTCCATGGCGAATCCTCCACCTTGTCGATTTGTTCAGTACTCCTTTCTCGGTGCCAATTAGGTCAGGTTACCTACCATGAAAGTTGATCAACACGTACTTAGCCTTTGGGGAACCGATCCACAAGAATGCCTCGCTGGACCTTCGAAGTCACTCCGGACACCCTGCCCAAAGATGAGAAAGATTCGTTGGCTAAAGCCATCACCAACAACTACGTCAAATTAGGCTTTCCCGCGTTCCCAGTGAACGTCGTCTTCCACGAAAACCGAATTGGTACTTTCTACAGCAGCGGCAAAACACCTCCAAACACGGTCTTCTTCGTCCTCGACTACCCAGCTCGAGCGTTTCCCAGGAATGAAGTTGGGCTGGCTTTCATCGATAGCGTGAATAGAATGGTGAAACCCATTCTGGGACCTAAGGGTGTCAAGTGGAAATACAATATCTACGAGCACCCCGCTGACAACTGGCGTGTCAATGGTATGATTCCACCGGTGCAGCAAAAGGAGCACTGGCAACAGTAGACAGATAGATTTCTACGAGGCGGTTAAGTATAGGGAAGATCCGAAAATCGACAGAGAAGGATGATCTGGTAGAGCGAGGCTGTGCCTATTGAAGAAGGGGAGCCTATAGCATTCCGGACGGCAAAGACAGCTCGAGGCACGAGAGAGAAGAGTAGGCAGCTAGCAAGACAGAACGCAAACTACTAAGCACGATGCCCTGTCTGGTCAACGAGCAAAATCGTAGTAAACCTACTGAAAGGACGGTGGTATCAGCCTTTTCTACTAACGAGGAAACCCCTACAGCGTCCCTTAGGAGTAGGTTCTTTCAATCCGCTAAATCCTTTAAGGCATCTTATTCTCTACACCATGCAAACGTCCCATTTGAGGATACTCTATGCTTCTTGTATGCATTTATGGAGCAAACACGTGAAAGAATGCCAGTCTGGCCGAGTTTGGTTAAGGCGGTGCACTTAAGATGCACTCCCCTTGGGGATCGTCGGTTCGAATCCGACGGCTGGCATTTTGCAACCCTTTTTTTGGGACCGACGAGATAGAACGGCGAGAGCTGCGACCACGTCCATG
This sequence comes from Penicillium goetzii, assembly GCA_037043885.1. Taxonomy (NCBI): domain Eukaryota; kingdom Fungi; phylum Ascomycota; class Eurotiomycetes; order Eurotiales; family Aspergillaceae; genus Penicillium; species Penicillium goetzii. The sequence continues at coordinate 691,639 of JAWLST010000007.1, read as the reverse complement.
ACGGCGTCACAGTCTAATCCTGTAGCCCATATCTGCGAGGAACTTGGCTGATCTTGGACTTTTTAGTCTACCACATACAGGTCATAGGTGTTAGATATGTGGAGTGCAAGAGGAGAGTGAGTACGGAGTACGGAGTAGAGTTCGTTTGAATGTGCGGATTTTCATGTCAAAAATCAGGCTTTCAGACCGCCTTCCAATTAGGCGGTTTCGTGCGCCTATTGGTCTGCAAGGCAGGGTGGATTCGATTCTGCCAACTTAACCCTATTGAAAAGTTCATCATCAAACACTCCTGTCATTCAGAAGTATGCAACGGGCTAATCCAAGCTCAATGAGCAGTAAAAGCGCCAAATTCAGCGTGACTGTTCGCTACTAAAAAGTGAAATCCCCGTTTGGTGAGCGTGGTCATATGCAGCATACTTTCCCCTACACAAGACCCGCTCAAAAAATATAATTCTTGACGCGATGCCCACTGCCGGAATTGAACCAGCGATCTCTCGATTGACTCATACAAGTCGAGCGCCTTACCACTTGGCCAAGCGGGCCTTGATGATACCTTTCGCAAGCCTGTGAATCTTGAAGCCGATGTTGATATTCCGGTTCGGGGAACTTTGTGGCGATTGACCAAACTCCAACCATGGAAACGTGATTTTATGTTCAGGTAGGTGATCTATAAGGATTTGGTTTACTAAATTCATGTAATTAATTAGGGTGTGTCAGGGAAATATGCCATTTGCGTGCTGTTCAAGGAGGGGCCGAGAGAAGGACTTCTAGAAACCCATATATATCAAAGGGCTATATTTGAATCCTCCCAGTCATATTCTGCCTGTTAAGTCGTACAATCAGAATAATTCCACTATTTCTTGTTACCCACCGTAAGCGCAAAATTATACCTTTGCCTCGTCCCTAATAACTGAGCTCCTAAATGATCAACGTCGACGAAGGCTCAGAGGTCCTAGGGCGACATTATGCTGATAATGAATCATGAATACCACTGTGTGGAAGTTAGAATGAAATTGCTATATTATAGAGAAGGCCTCGACAGTATCTAGAAGACATAAATCGTGGATTATTACACACACAGAGAGCATGGAGACTCCTAATGTAGAATGTTGTATAGTATAGCAACAGGATCTAGAAGTATGACCGAAGATCTCGTGGCCGGAGCTATATATAAGCAATATATATACCATACTGGAAAATGGTGAGATTACCTAGATACTCTGCAAAGACCGAGGAAGTTGGAGGCTACCTGGAAATAAATTGGCATGGGAACAAAGAGAGAGAGGGAAAAAAAAAAACAACCAAACCTTATGGATGCATTGCAAACAATGAAAGCTACCTCTTCCATTGGCCAAAATCAAAGCCCGGTACCCAAGCAATCGAAGTGACCCTTATTTACTCCCACAAGACCACCATCTACCCTACGAAGAAACTATCAAAGAGCACAAATCAATCTACACAAAAATCCGATTTCGGCCTGCGATAAAAAACGCATAACGCTAGAGACACTATCCAATGCTCGCTCAACACGGGGGTGTGAATCAAAAAAAAGAGGTAAAGTTGGATCAATACAACAAAACAAAAAGTAGGGACTTTAACAAGGGCAGTAGTAACCACATAAGCCACCCAAGCAAACAGGAATTTTGTGAGATAATAGCCCGGCAGGACACCAAACAGGCGTTTTCATTGCAAGACGAGGACCCCCGGGTAAGACCCAGGGAGAAAGAAGAGAATGACGGACTAGCTTCGAACCTGCGGAATATGTAAAGAGAAGCGCAGAGGAGAAGCAAACAATGCAGAATGAAGCAATGACGTGACAGGGTATCTGTATCGAGCGTGCAGCGCTGATCGTGAACAGAGTAGTGTGGAATGAGGAAGGAGAGGGGAGGGTAGGATGGGATCGGGCAGGGAACAAATGACCAAGAAAAATGTTTGGTCTGGTTTCTGTGCATCTGTACAGAGTATGAGACACCAACGGTAAGAAATGGACATCAAAAGGGAGCCATCAAGAAGAGTAAATGGCCATGGTAAGGTAAAACGAATTCGAGAATCCAAGATCAAGTCTGCATGCCCATGAAGACGTCCTGACAGTTCTCAACCAAGAACTTGAGAATGTCGTTCTTCTTTTGCACATCCGTCATCTCGCGGGCCAAGCTCTCAGGCCGCATAATGGTCGGCGCAAAGACGACGGCAATGTTTTGACTGGTCATCAAATTTTCATCTTGACGCTCAACCACACGCTTCAGATGGAAGACCAGGAACTCGAGAACGTCGCGGTGGACACGAGGCAATTCAGAAAGATGCTTTTGTAGAAGCTCAACTCGTGCAGGGGCGTGGGTGATCTCAGCCGAGTCAATGATCTTGTCGTAAATGTCGTACGTGATCAGCGGCATCGGGAGCTTGCGGAAGTACTGCTTGAGAGCGGAAGTGACAGCATGAATGTCAAGATCAGGGTCAGAAATGTCATAGTCGAATGGAGAGCGTTCAAAGCCATCGCGAATACCCTGGATGGCGGAGGCGGCACCTGATTTGCGGTAAATGCCCTCCATGTCCATTCCTAGAGAAAATTAGACAAATACGATCGGATTGCGATACAAGACGAAAACACATACCTCGCAATTCGACCTCTTGGATACAGCGGGTAACAATGGCCGGAATGATGCTCTTTTCATGCTCCATGCGCGCCTCCAGATCGGTACCAAAGAGACCTGAGAAAGAATTAGCGGGAACATATAAATACTGATGGATAAAAACGTACCACCTCCAACGGCTTCGGCCAAGACTGGCACGCTGTCGGCTTGCGACATTTTGCCGCCTTGCTTACTGCGTTGATTTCCGAAGAATCCAAAGCCCTGTCGGCTGGGATCCTGAGTCTGAGAACGGGGAAGCCCACCGCCGCCCTCTGCATTCTCGCTGGACATGAAGGCTCCCTTGAGACCCTTGACGCCCTTGGCGACATTCTGACCGCCCTTTTTCCAGTTCATGAACTTGCCCTTGCGGAGGTTGACAACTTGAGGGCCGGGAACAATTGTAGCCGTGGCAGTTTGGGTTTCTAGATCGTCAGAAATATGCGCAGTTGAGATGGACGGCGCAAGGCTATCGATGGCTGGCTTCAGAGTCTCGAGCGAGCCAATGGATCTGTCCTTGTTGTGAGAGACGATTCCGAGTCCATTAGCACCTCGCTGGCCGTCAGAGCTGGTCTTGTAAAGCTCCTGGATCTGGTGCACAAGTGTGTTGTTCAACTCGGCCAGCTGAGCGTTTTTGGACGAAAGCTGCTCGAATTCTTGGAAGGCCTTTTCCTTCTGCCGGTTAAGATTGGCGAGCTCCTCTGTCAAATCATTCCGCTTTTGAATGAGCTCCTCAATCTGCGGGGTGTAGGATTCCTTGAGCTTGTGAATCGACTCGGCAAGTTCACGAAGGACATGGTTCGAAAGCTTTCCGAGGTCCAGAGGTCCACCAACAGCGCCGCGTTTCTCCGCTTCCAAATGATCCGTTAGCACCGTGAGCTCCCGCAGAACGATTTCTCTCTGGGCATCGAGGACAACCATGGTGGATCGCTTCTCCGAGAGTTCGGTGTTGACTTGCTTCACATCTGCGGTGGCGCGGAGGGCGGCTTCCATCTCCGATACACGCTGACGCTCCTTGCGCAGCTCGTTCCGAAGCCAGGCAATCTCTTCGGCTTGGGCAGTGCTGGCTGTAGGGCTGCCAATGTCCGTGCCAATTGAGCTGCCATTGGCAGGCGAGCGCGGATATTTGCCGTCTTTCCCGAGGCGTATACTCTTGTCACTGAAGCTTCGGCCATGACGGACGGAATTGGACATGCGTCGGAGGAATGATTCGCTATTTTGATCATCATCCGGGGAAAATTCACTGCCGTTGTAGCGTGTCTGAGATGGCGAGCCTGCGCCGTCCAACGTAGTATTGACCGAGGTGATGTTCTGTTTGTGCTGCTCGGTAATGCTATCAGGCAGTCTGGGAGATCCCCCATAAGCGGACGATGCAGGCGACGCGCTAACCTCCTTGCGTGGAATCTGATGGTGCTTGCTCTCGAGCGAATCACCCCGCTTTGGTGGGTATGCCATGTTCGTAGGTTGCGAACGGGTCGAGTCCCCAGTGGTGTGCTCGTGAGGTCTGCGTAGTTCGGTTGAAGGACGCGCAGAGCCTGGAGTCGCACCATCCAACCCAGTGGGTTCCTTAGACCGGCTGCTCTCAGGGCTAGTCGCTCCAGAGAAAGCACTCATCTCTCTCAGCGCCAATGGCAAATCAGACCGGGAGCTGCGAGCAGACTCCGACATCCCGAGTCTAGCTCTTTCCGAGTGTGATGTTGACGGCTTTTCTGGCCATCCATTTCGGGAATCCGTATCACGTCGACTGGACTCGGTCTCGCGGGCTTCCCGGCCTTTCTCCTGGTATGCAATATGGGGGGATGGTTGCTCTGATGAGGCACGGGAGGGAGGCTCAAGCGTGTAATCCCTGCCGTCGCGAGAAGTTCTGAGAGACGAATCACCAGATCCGATCTGGCCAAAGTAATCACGGGGCAACTCTTGCTGAGATTGTGCATTGGAGGATGAGCGAAGCGCCTCTGAGGGGTCGAAGGTGAGAGGAATAAGGAATTCACCGCCTCCGTCTGTGTCGTTGTCGCGCGGGCCGCCCAATTGACGACTGCTTCGGTAAGTGCTCGAGGGAAGGATGAGGTTGTCTAAATATCATGAGTTGGTCAATTGATCAGTTCTCTGGATTATGGTACAGACGAAAGGGTCGTGACTTCCTTACCTGTGGCAGCTGGCTGGCGCGTGGGCGATGTCTCGGTACGTGCATTATCGCCATGGCCGTCTGTCCTTCCGTGTGAGGTCTCTGGGGCTTCCGCATATGTTTCACTGGCGGCCTCGTCGATGGATCGGGTTTCCTCCATGCTTGGGGGAAGCGAGGGCAAAGACTTGTCCAGTTTTATCCCCGGTCCCCCCGGTCGTTTCCCCGCGGCACTTGCTTTTTTCTTTCTTCTTCGTTGCATTAGAGATTCGTGACAGTCCATGCAGAATATTCCTTGCGAAGTCCGGGCATAGCGTAAGTTCTCGATCTTCCTTTTGCAGTTGCGGCAACGGAAACACTGGGCGCAGAAAGCCTGGTCGCCTGTGAGAATCGCCAGATCTTCAATTTTATTACCACAAGAATTACAGCTGTAAGTACAGCTGCTGCAGATAAGTGAGCCGTCGCCGAGGAGAAGGAGGTGCGCGTCCGAGTCTAGAAGGGTGCCGCAAGTGCTGCATCGGAAACAGTCGATATGCCATCTCTGTCCAGCTTGGAGGGGGTTAGCACGAGTACGTCGATAGAAAGCATCAGAGATAAAGCTGTGGGGAACATACAGAGCTCAAAAGCCTTTCCTTCTTCCAAGATCTGATCGAGGGTTAGTCTGCGACATTTGTAATGATTGTCAACACGATGCGTACCTCTCCACAACCCATGCATGGGAAGGGGATCTCCTCCTGCTCCATAGGAGATTCCGGATGAATAGCCGGTGATTCCATTTTTTTTTTAATGATTCCTCCTGAACGCCACTTGTGAGGTTCTCCGGTGGTCGTTAGAGCCTACTCTCTCGGCTGTGGCCGTAGATTGACGGGCTTGTTTGGCGGTTCAGCGCAGTAGCAGGGCGAGTGACTATTGCGGGGGAGGAGATGGACACACGCGCTGTGTGAACATGCGATCGCGCTCCGTCGGACGAATCGAGTGTCAGTCGTGGCGGGTATGAAAGGTCGAGTTATGGCACGGCTGAAGACGATGTCAAGAGTTGCGCAGGATCGGGGAGAGGAGGGGAATGCGACAGGGGTGGGCGGGCTGGTGAAAGAAAGGCGTGGCTGAAGCAGAGAGAGCTGAGGCGTTAGCCAACAAGTCGACCCAGGGTCTGGTTAAGCGTGAGACAGCTAGCCCCTGGAGGAGAGACTATCGGGTGCAGTGCTGAGGTGAGCGAGGTCGACCACGGCCGCGGTTCTGGCTGAAATGGCTCAGGACCCGGTATCACTAGCGTCACGGAGGAACTCCAACTAGCCCCAGGGATGAGTGGAAATGATCGCACATACTACTAGAGACGGCACCAGCAGAGTAAGTGCTACACGATGTTTCAGGTAGATAACCGCGGGTGTTGTGACAAGCGCTTCAGGCGAAGCGACGGTGGTTTGCCCCTCGCGGATGTAGGCAATTGGAGAGCGGAAAGTACTTCGAGGGTGGGAGGGGGAGGAGGATTGGACGAGAAATCGCAAAAAGAAAAGAAACCAGATCGTGGGGGAGAATTGGTCGTTAAGGTAAAAGGTCGATGAAGTTTTCGAAATAGGAATGGAGAAAAAAAAAGGAAAAAAGAAAAGAAAGAGAGAGATGTTGGAGTAGCGCAATCAGTCGCAGCAGGGGGGGGGGGGGGGGTCCAAGGAGGAGAAGAAGGAAAGGAGGCCGAGATGAAAGTTGATGATTCGATTTGATTAGATTATTATTATGGAGAGTGGCCGTGGCAGAAATGTCCGCCAGCACTTTAATTCCTCCCCAACAATCTCCCACTTTTATTCTTTCTCTTGCATCCTCCTTCAATTTCACCCCCCGAGATTACCGGACTACTAAGATTGGAAATCAGGAAGCTCACTTCCAGACACGGTACACCTACATATCTAGGCCTACGTGGATCCTCGAACTGACGACGCGTGAGAACGTGCGGGCCGCATTGCTACCCATGAGCAGCCCGCACGGCCCAATTGGATCGCCCAAGCCCCAGGGGCGTTATGATTTAATTAGACCACCACAGCCCAGACGAAGATTCCCGAGTCTGCTACGAAGCAGTGCAGAAGTGCCAAAGTGTCCTGAGTATGAATGGACTCACGGAGGGAGAACAAGACTGGCGGATCTCTCAAGATTGACGCTGCATACAAGTCCCGAAATTCAGATCTCAACATCACGGCACTTTGACTCGCGAAAGGCAGTCTGCTCCGGCTCCAAAATGGGTCATCAGTCATCAGCTTGGCTATTTCTGGCCATGCCCGGTGGTTTTGCATTCGCCCAAAAAGTGAGCATCAGTGCCCATGGAACGGCTCGGCTGTCTCAAACCGAAGCCCCTGGTTCGGTCTTCTTATTCGCCAATCCTCCAACATCAACCATCCTGGCCCCCCCCCCCCGCTTTCTTCCCCTGAAGCAGTATTTGGTCGCCCGGACTGTCTGAGGTCGCAGTCTAAGGCTAGACGTGGACTCTAAAGCCGAATATGTAACAAAAGACATGGCGAAGGTTCTTCTTCGTATTCCTACTCTCCGTATACGACCTTTGCTTTCGGCTTTCCCCTTCGATCCCCTGGTCCGGGCGAGACTTTCGACTGACAGGCCAAGTAACACACCGCACAAACTTACTAACTCACAGCGACGGACCAACTCAGCACAGGCCGCCTCGTTTCAGCGCCACTCTGAAACACCTGCAGTGTCACGTGGCGGGCCAGCGTGCCCCTGTCTCCCTGAGGCCCCCATCCACGTCACAGCCATGCGATAACAGATCTGAAAGACCGGGGCGAAACCTTTACAACTGTTGTTCGATTTTATTTACGTTCATACCTTGACTAGCTGAAGATTCCTGTCCTCGTAGGCCACTATAACCCAAAGAGGGCAGTCCTACACTTGTACATACTTTAGATAGGACTTTGATAGGTCAGTACATGTTTATCTGTGCCCACGTTGATTCTCAATCTGCACTAGATCACGTTGAATACGAAAACGAACCCCATAGGTAATTAAGATCCGCTATACGACGTTTCTATAGTCTAGACCCGCCGTTGATGCCATTGGAGTTGAGCTGCAGAGGAAAATATGTTGCACGTCAGAAAAGCGTCAATAGATAGGTGTACGATCGAAGATCAAATTATGGGGGGAAAAGCTCGAGCAGATCAAGGCCCTGGAAGAACCTGTCCACGAGAGGTCAAAGCTCCCCGAACAAAAAACAATTTGGATAGTAGCTTGTACTGTATATAGGGTATCAATTGAAAGGTAGAGAATGCTATACATCTAAACATTATTCTTCCCCCCAACCTCCAGAATCAAACCCGGCTTCCCAGCAGTACCATCCGCAGCAGAATTCTCCTCCGTCGGACAAAACCGCAAATTAAGTCTCCCATCCTTCCAAAAATTCACAATAACATCATAAACCCCACCACCACCACCAGGACTCCCCGGATCCACGAGTCCCTTGATGGTGAAACATTCACGGTGCCCCTGATCTTGGCTCCAATATTTCATCTTCTTTTCAACACTGATGACTTTGATCTCACGGTAGTGGTACCCACGTTGATGCATCGCGTTCAACAAGCGACATTGGTAAGAGGCTGGGTCGAATTCGGGGGGAATAGCTGCGATTGTTTGTTTTCGTGCAGTTCGGCCAGCGGCAATGAGAAGGGCGAGGACGATTGCTGAGGCACAGAGTCCTAGTTTAAGGCCGTAGTAGATGTCTCCCTTTGTTCGACCTGTCTCCTCGTCCTTGGACTCTGTGATCCAGGTACCGAAGTACGCGGCGGCGTAGAAAAAGCTCCAAATTAGGATAAGTCGAGAGCTGTGATATAGATTGCTTTGTTAGCCTTTTTTTTTGATTTCATAACAATGGTTCAGGCCCTCGAAATTACTCACCTGGTTGGAAGGTAACCCATGTGGCGGACGAACTGACTCCACCGAGACGATCGGTCCGGGGCTGACTTGACCCCGGACGGACCTCTAAAGGTGATAGCCCGATCATCGGGAACGTGGGTATTAACGAAAGAAGGGTCCTGGTGAACGCCACGGCGGGCAGCTAAGATGAATTGCAGGGGCTCCAGGATGTCTCCCTCGGCTGCGCTGTCGGTTGCGGGAGCCATTTTGGCGCCCTCGAGGTTTGACAGGGTCTTCTCTGTCTCGATATCTTGTGCGTGGCTCATTCTTGCAGGGCTGTGATCTGACTGCTGTTGAGAGATGCGGGAAGCAAGTTTTCGGCGCGGGGAGAGGCTGAATGGGACTAAAACCCTAGGAGTGGAGATCATGGTGTGGGCCTTTCAGCCTGGTCCCTGACTCCCTGGGGCCATTCTGTTTATAGTACTAGCTAGGAGCCTGAAAATACGTCATTCAGAAGCAATGCTATTCTGCTTCTAGCATTAACAATAGCATCAACAAGCAATAGGCAAAGCTCGTAGAGACGGCATAGGAAAGAGGTGGAGAGTACGGAGACTCGAGACGAGAAGAGAACCCAAGAGCAGATTTTGGGGGCGAAGAATCAATGCATCCACGACAGGAAGATCTTTTCAAAGGAAAGTAAATCCCTGCAAATAACCCTGAGCAAAAATCTCGCCTGGTAATTGAGCTTGTGGAGTATAAAAAGTAGGTGACTATTTATCTCCACCAAAACTTCTTGCCCCCGGCAGGTGTTCAGATCGAAATCAGAGTCATCTCGCAAAGAGCACCGTGCAGAACCATCTTCTTCCCCACGTCCGATAAATAGTTCAGGAAACTCGATTCACGATGGAGGTGCTAATACATCCATCATCGCCGATCGGCTTTGATGCAGCCCTGTGCCCCGTGTCGTGCAGCCCGTGTTTCACCAAATCGCACATCGAGGCTCTTGCATACTTCTACAACCAATAGTCTAGCCCTACAGCAAAGGTGAACCTCCAACTAGACGGCTGGAAAGATAAATAAAAGGACCGCAAAGCCCCTGGTTTGAACCCCGATTCAGACGGACGTCCCCGTGGTAAGAAGTGCCGTTTCAGAACAGGTCGTGCCAAAGAGGGCATCATTCATGAAATGGCTCAGCTCGGCCAACAAGGCCTCTAAACCTGATTGGCGATTTTAGCTGATTGAAAATAGCGAACTAGATGTCTCAGTGTCGCCGGCTGAAACCGAGCTACATGCATCTCGCACGGCCATGTTCTCGGCCAAGCCTGGAGCCGTGCAGACCGGTTGAATTATATTGAAGAGTGGAACACGGGATGGATGTTCTAGGCTTACCTATCTGTCAGACACGGAGTATGTGCAGGGCAACGACGTCTCTACGATATTTGAGTAGCAGCGTAGTGCTCTACCGGGCCATATTGCCGAAGAAGAATTTATTCTAAGGACGGCTGGTATCTCTTGTAGACAGGCCAGGCTCGGTGATTGTGTCACATGTATGCTCTTTTCTTTGTTAAGGAGTCGTTCATCATTCCTAATAGCTAGGATATAGTCCTCATAGTCATTGCTCATCAAGGGGAGCACAATCCCACACAGAATTGCCAACGGCTGATGGCCGGATTCGGATCGCACCGATGGATGGATCCAATGTTGATCTTCGATCGATGGTGATCAACGACCCCACTGCCATGAGACCCGCCGATGGTGCCGGCGGTCGGGGGGAATCCCAAAGCGGGTTTAGATACGAGTTGATGCGCCAACCCAGCATCGGTGCTCTGGCTGCAGATCTCCCCGCGGGATCCACAGCGGCTTCGCAGAGCCCGGAATAGCGCAGGGGGGTGTCTTGTATTTGCCAGTTGCTTCCAATGTGTCTAGCCTCAAGTGGGTTGCCCGTCAAGGTTTCGTAATCTGTATTGGATGGCATTGCGGTCATCATGCGCTTCATCATCCTCATATTCTTGAAGGACGATGGTCCGCATGAGTCGGCGGGGCGCGCGGCGGCCAGTAAACAGCTCGAATTGGGCAAAGCCTTGCTCGGGGAGGACGTCGAGACCGTCCAATGCTACCCAGCCTCGGTGGGACAGGGCCCGAATCTGTTTCATGAGGGGTGTGTTCAGGGGTTTATAGGCCAGCTGGAAAAACGAGTTAGTTTCAGAAATTCTTACGTCGATATCTGGGGCACCAGAGGAGGGAAACGGGACAGGAACTCTCTCTCGAGATATTGACTTACATCGACGACGACACCACCCGTCGGACTCTCGAGCCATTGCGTTGGTACATTAAAGTTAGGCGCGGGTTCACCACCAATACTGTGTGCTGGAATGCCGGACACGATGATCGTTGGTTGCTTATAGGCCGCGGGCCATGGCTCATCCAACGAACTGAGAGTGCTGACTCTTGGGTGTCGATCCGGGCTTCGTTCGCTAGACACCAAGTTTTGCCGGTTGTAATGATCAGCCAACTTCTTGGCATTGGCGATCGTGCGGTTGTAGACAAAAATATTTTGCACGCCAAGGTGAATCATGGAGTAGATGGCAGCACGAGCCATACCGCCAGATCCGATGACAAGGCCGGTAGATGACGGGCGCACGGCGTTTGCTGGAGAAAGACCACGGCGAATACAATTGCAGATTCCAATCCAATCAGTGTTATCTCCATGTAAGCCCTTGACCGGGCCAGCACGGGTCTTTTCGAGGTGGATGGAGGATTCCTCCGAGAGGCGGGGATCAGAGACATCGTTGTTGCGGATAGGAATGAGTGTGTTGACGGCACCAATTGCTCGGGCATGCGGTGACATGGAATGGAGGAGGGGTATGACTTCTGTTTTGTAAGGCAGACTGACACTGGAGCCTCCAAAGTACGGATTTTCCACCAGCTCGTTCAAGCCGCGTAGTTCGGGGCATTGAAAGATCGTATAGCGATGAGGCATCCCGCAGACCCTAAATGCGGTGTTGTGCATCGCGGGTGACATACTGTAGTTGACATTGGCACCAAAGAGGAAGTACTGCATGGGATCCAATGCAAAGGAACTGAAAAGTGCTTGTTGGGCGTCGCGGGCGGTGATAGTGGGACATAATTGAGTGGGTGTTTCGGACATGAGGGATGGGTGTGTGACTGGTGTGAGGATGGGATTAAAGCAGCGAGACAGACGACCAAGAGGACCAGTGTTGTATGCGATGAGTGGAAGACTTGCCACTGGAAGGCTCTCGATGCGATGTCGGAATCTTTGCACGGCCGAGTTGTCTTCCATCGTTTCAGCTGGCTGGCAGATTCGCACCACATTGCATCCAAGCCTTTTCGCTCGCTCGTAGATATTCATATATTCTACTCCATCCCATCCGCCAGGTAAAGGTTGGAAAGCCTCGAAATGGCCAATGATTTTGGTTGTTCCCCTGCACCTGATGACTTGAGATAGCAGAGTATCGTCACGAGTCAGGTCAACAGACAGGAAACTGGGACCAAGCCGCAAGCCATGTCGAACAAGGGTAAGATAATTGTCATCGCTTATGCGAATTTTTTGTCCCGGTGAGAGAGACCCTCCAGGTGTGATATAGCTTTCGACATGGTACATCAGCGGCACAATGATATTGCGACGTATGGTTGCCACCACCTGACTGATCCTATCGGCCAAGTTTGAATCAGCGCCAGGCTGACCGGAAGGGCTGCTGACGTCGATGGCCAGTTCAAATGCATCCACGGTGAATTCGAGCTCCTCAATGTCCAAGTCCCGCTCATAAAGAGCGGAAAATGGAACTGAAAGCGCTAGTGTATTTCGCCGACTCTCGACGGGTAATAATGACAACGGGAAGGAAGCATGCTGGCGGCTCATCTCTGTACGATCGCCAGTCACAAAAGCGATGAAGCTGAGGAAATCACGCTGTACTCTTTTCAGTGTCAAGAAAGGCGTCGGCGTTTGTGCGCGCTGGTCGAGTTTGGGTTCCGGTGATGGATCATGGCCATCCTTGACCGTTTGTCCGCTGCTGCGGTTGATAGTCTCCGAGAGGTTGAAAAATTCCAGATTTGAACAGCCTCGATAGATCGGTCCGGATAGCTCAAGAAAGTGTCGCACTTTTTGAATGTCCCACGCTTTGAGATATGACTGAATGCTTTCCGGATCTCGGATGACGTGAATGACGGGATGTGTCTGCGCATATTCTCTCAGCAGCCTCTGGCCACTGCGCTCCATTGATCCAGCTCCGCAAGCAATGACACATCCTTCTTGATTATCCGATAGCATTGACTCGAATACCCGCGCTTCTTGTTGTCGGTACACCGCATGATCGTTGTCCCTCTTGAACGCAGCGCGGGAACATCCAGTCACTTGGTGAAAATATCGATCGGAGTCGATCAGGCGACGGCCAGAGGTAGCCGCCAATATGACAGCCAGGCTAGACTTTCCGGTGCCTCGAATACCGATGAGGACGATCGATGACTTGGGAGTGAAGTTGCGTGGGGTCTGCAATAGTCCGTTATCGAAGAGAACCGGTGAGCCGCGGTTCGACTGCAATTCCCGCAACGAGGTCGCGATCGAATAGGGGTCGCCATATCCCTCTACCTGTTCACTAGCCCGTCGTGAACTGGGTTGCGACCGTATCGCCGGCAACCAAGACCCCGTTCCTCCAGAGCCATACTTCCGGGGCTGCTCGTTATGGTCGCCCTCCAGTTTGCGCTTGGTCTCTAGAAGGGACATCGTGTCGCGGGGAGCCGGTTCACAGAGGAATGCGAGAGCCCATTACCACAGGGAGGGCCCAGAATCCTCGGTAAAGGATAGGATAAGAAAAGTTGCAATCTGAAAGTTGGGGTATGGGGCTGCAGAAAGGGAGCTGAAGGAGTAATGGCCATGAGCAGGCGACAGGCGACGGATTGGAAATTGAGTGACCAGTGAGGGAACCGCACGGAAAGCGAGGGGCCCCCGGTCGGTGGGGATTTGCGGGCCACCTTTCTGCCGCGCTGCTCCTCTTTCCCCGGAACGAGAGAAAGCCCTCTCTGCGAAACTCGGTGGCTCGGCTCGGATGCACAGGTGTGGGCTTCTTTTTCTCTTGCGCAAACAGCTCTCGCGATACCTGTCATTCTCCAAAACCTGGTCCCATTGGCTCTTGCACCATCCTTCTCCATCGTGGTGACGGTAATTCATGGACTAGATCGCCAGCACTAGTCTGCGCAGCGCAAGCTGCCGTCGGCAAAAGATTCAACTCCCACTGTCGCTTGGTCGCATCGCAGGAACATGCGGCTGGACCCGACTAGCGGATTCTCGCAATCACCATGAGCTCCGAGTCTCGCCAAGCCACCGGGGCTAGCGGCAAGACCAAACGACGGTTGGCGGATCCGGACGACGATGGCAAGGCAAATGCACAAGACGACCCTGCCCAACCTAAGCGGCAGCGGGTATCACGGGCCTGCGACAGCTGCCGGTCAAAAAAGGACAAATGCGACGGGATACAACCAGTCTGCTCGACGTGTGCATCGCTAGGCCGACCATGCACCTACAAGGCCAACCCCAAGAAGCGGGGACTTCCGACAGGGTATATTCGATCGCTCGAATTGCTATGGGGGCTGGTATTTCAGAAAATTCAAGGCAGCGAAGATGTGATGCGCGCTTTGATGAGGTCAATCAACCTCCCGAGCCATCTCGCGACGATGGGCAAGGAAGCAGAAGGATCGGATACCCTGCTATCGTCATTCAAGAATAGTACGGTGCTGAGGGACATCGAGCGCATGCTGGTGGTCCTGGAGCAGCCGGAGGAGGAGAGGGAACGAAGTCTCCAAGCGTATGGCGATGGTGACACACCACTGGATGTCGATGCGGTTCTTGCCTCCTCCGAAGCAAATGAATGGCAAATACCGGAAGGACTAGAATACCGAGAGACGCCATTCACGGGGATATCGCCCTCCCGCACGTCCATGATAAGCTCTGCACCGAGACCTCCTGGGTACCGTACCCGAGAATCTGGTGTGCAAACTATACCTGAGGACGCACAGTCACCTCCGCTCGCCATATCCCTCAACGCCGGTGATTCTCAAATGATTTCCAGCCACAGCCTTCTCCAGCTTCCTTCCAACGCATGGCCCCTTCTCGACATTTACTTTTCATATACACAATGTTGGTTTCCTATCTTGGAAAAACATGACATACTCCGCACGGCCTATCAATACGCTGAAGGCGATGTCTCCATGTCACGGACGGCGCCTGGGTCTGGGGATCATGCTGCTTTATGGGCTGTTCTGGCTCTGGCCTCTTTTCAAGAAGAGTCAGCCGCTTCCGCCCACCCATCCGGTCCGCAGGCTGATCCTCATATCAACCCTTCACGAATGTATAACACGGCTCGGGAACTCATCCCTTCCGAGATCGGCCCATATGAACTCGGCCATGTTCAAGCACTGCTTATATTGTCTCTGATCAAGTTTGGTCAGCAGCAGTGGACTGCAGCGTGGATGCTTGTGGGACATGCTGTTCGGATTGCCCAAACATTGGGCCTGGACCGGCCATCTTTCACGGCCCCATCAAGATCCCCAGAGAAGCAGCTGGGGCGAACCAAGCACGTCTTTTTGGGGTGCTTTGTGCTGGAAACGCTGATTGCGGAGCACACCTCACAATGTCCCTCCCTACGAAAGGATGATCTAGCCAGGGTAGGGGCTATCAGCGAGGATGGACTAGAGGAATGGCATCCATGGGAAGATCAGACCGCCTTTCGTCCGACTCAGTCTTCTCGTGCTTCCATGCAGCGCGGTCCTCTTCATGCCTTGAGTACCTTTAACCGCCTCGTTTCTCTGGTCTCGATTCTGAATGACCTCTGCTATTATAAGCAAGATCCGACGATCTCTCGCTCGCAACTAGAATCACTTGAGCTGCAGCTGCAGCGATGGGTCTCGGCGCTTCCGAAGAGTTATCGAGTCCATTTGGAGAATCGCCCAGTGAAGCTGCCGTCACCTCACATCTTCGGGCTTGAAATGACATATCAAAGTATCGTTGCGGCGTTGAGTCTTCAGATTGCTTCGCGTGAAAGCGACCAACACCTCCCCGAAATACCCCACAAGGGGAAGGCCATCGAGAGCTCCAAACGTCTACTCCATCTGGTTCACGTCTTCATAGAGACCTATAGTTTCTCAGCGACGGCACCGACTTTTGGGATGATCCTTGCGTATTGTCTTCCAAGCTCGGTCTCTCGGAGCCTCGTATCCGATGTTGAAATGGGTCTCCGGGCTCAGATCGAATCGTTGGCGTCCAACCTTAGACAGCTATGGATCATGCAAGATCGATCCCTTGCAGGTCAAGCTTCCCTGCCAAGGACTCAAGAACAAAATCTGGACATTCCTCCTTCCACTGAGACCCCAACACTGCAGCATCATATCATGCCAGTATCTACTCCCCGCCACCTCGTCTCTTCGACCGACCTACACCCGACGCAAAATGAAAGTCATATCCCACCATCCGAACCTTTCCTCTCCACTCCCTGGCTCCGCGCCACACAAGGCATCGATGATAGCGGCGCTCTTATTCATACGCCTACACCATCCATGACTACCGTCGGTGGCGCCTCGGAAGTCTCAGCACAACCAGGTCAATTAGACGGACTTCGACAGTCGACCACGTCTGCCCCTTCCAAATCTCAAAGCATGATTCCCGATTTCCCGCCATCTTTCCCCTCCGGCGGGCAGTACTCTACCTATCAAGATCCTTCCCTCAACATCACACCCTTTGTCGACATGGATGGTTATGGACCTGCACGACGTCAACAACCGCAACGAATTGCCCCAGACCTCGATGCGTTGTTTGACGAGCTTGCGTCGCTGGATGGCGCTGAAAAGTGAGTTGACCTCCCCCCATCTACCATATTATATAGGCCAAGTACTAATCTCGAACCCTCAGACCTGACAATCAATCCGAGTTCATGCAAAATCTCGGCTTCGTCGCTGAAAATGGTGTACCGGAGCTGTTCTCTTTCTCGAGTCAGATTGAGCCATTCTTGCTGGCGCAAACGCAACAATTATCGGGTACCGCGCCTCCTTCTTCGGTGCGACAAGAGTCGCTCAGCATTTCAGGAACACCTAAGAGGTGATGTGCCTATGGAAGCTGAGATGTGCGATTATCTGTCAAAGCCGCTGGTCGGCGCTTCACCCGCCACTATGGCCCTGGTGGCCGATCCGACGGTGGCAACCTGGCAACCACCACGGGGAAAGTCTCGAGGGGAGCCGGGCCCAGGAAAACCATGCCGCGAGACATGGCTGCTGAGGGCTGGATAAGTGATTGTATTTTGACAATCAGGTCGTGTTGAATAGTATAGCTAGTCTATAATTGGACATGACGCTCCCGGAGGGGCCTGCATCAAAACTTGTCTACCCAGCTTCCACCATATACCGATATTTCAAGTCTCGTAGCCAACACGAATATTCATTTAGGTACTTCCAAGATTATTCTACTGTATATACCTTACAAATTGATTAGTCTCTGGACAGATACCAAGGAAAATATCTGGATTGAAAGAACAAATAGGTATGAAAGACATCCAAGGACATCATTTTAAGGACACAACCAGCCCCCCCCCAATTGCCCTCTATAAACAGTACAACTAACGTATATACACGAACTAAACCCTTCTCTCTCCCTCAAATCTCCCCCCTCACAGAGTAGCCTTGCTCTCCTTCTCCAACTCCTTAAAATTGACCGCAACATGCTCAATCGCAACCTTATACCCATAAACCCCCAATCCCACAATAATCCCCGCCGCCTTATCACTAAAATACGAGTGATGGCGCCACGGCTCCCGCGCATGAACATTGCTCACATGCAACTCGATAAAGGGGATTCCCACGCCGAGGAGGGCATCGCGGATCGCCACCGAGGTATGCGTGTAGGCGCCGGGGTTGATGACGATACCGTCGACCTTGCCGCGGGCGGCTTGGATGCGGTCGACGATTGCGCCTTCGTGGTTGGATTGGAAGGCGTCGAAGGTGCAGCCGTGTTGGGTTGCGATGGCGCGGCTGTCGTTTTCGACGTCGGATAGGGTGGTGTGCCCGTAGATGTGTGGCTCGCGGGTGCCGAGGAGGTTGAGGTTGGGGCCGTTGATGAGGAGGATTGATTTGCCCATTTTGATGTGTGTGGAGGTGTGTGTGTGTGGATGGATTGAGGTTAGATGAGGGGTAGTAGTGATTGAGGGGAGGTTAGTTGTGATAATATTACAGGAGGATGTGTCGATGGCGGGATTATTGTTGGAATAGTGGGGAGTGGGATGGGGGATGTTTCGGCATTGTGCTTATCATGGTGATTCTGATTCGCGCGCGGGTTCTCCCCGCAATTTGGGTCGGTTGAGCGCTTTGCCGTCGATGCACGGTCCCGGTCCCGTTGTGCCGGGAAATCCGGTGCTTTTTTTTTTGTTCAGCCAGTGCTCAGGGATTTTCGGGGGTTTGAGAGGTGTCCGAGTCGAGGTGACAGTGCGGGGTAAACAGACTTTAGTTACTCTTGGACAGGGTTACCTAGGACTGTGGTGGTGGTTAGTAATAGGTAGCTATGGTCATGGATGACTGTAGGGTATTGGATGTGGTAGTTGTATCCCTTGGATGTCTGCCCCCGGCGCCATGGAAAAAGCTCACTACATACCAATGCACTCCATGTCCTTACATAGCCACAGTGTCTCGAGAGGGACTTGTTTCATTCTGGTCAATATCGATCCAATCTGTCACAATAGATCGTAAATCCTGATACCAGATTATAGATTTGGTCCGAGTCAATCTAAGTGATTACCTTCCAGTTGATCGCCAATAGAGTATGATGTCACGACACCAAGACATCTCCAAAGATCTTCAATCAATTGAACCACCTTAGCTTGAATCGTTTTTCTCTCTCGATTCTCATCACCTCAATAATTAATCCAGGCTTATCACTGCTTATTCTGGCCCAAGCTGAACGGTCATGCGAGCTGGAATGCACCCTCCACGTCGGACTCCACCCCGCGGTGGAGAACCACCGATAAGGCAAACCGGCTAACAGCGGTTATTTCGACCTATTTTTCACCGGTCAGGCATGAGTCAACCCTCTGACACTCCTGACTTCCTCTCAGCTCTCCTAACCCTGTCAGAAAACACCTTCAGAACTCATCCGACCGAAGTTCTTCCCAGTTTCAACCTCTACAATCCTCCCCGATACCGCTCCCGCCATGGCCGTGGGACAGCTCTCTCAGGATGAGCTTGACGAGATCTATGCCTTTGCGGTCGACCTGGGGCGCAAGGCGGGCGATATGTTGATGGAGCGCGTTGAGCAGCGTATCTCTGGTGGTAATGGCCCACAGACATTCGAGGAGAAGGACAATGCGGTCGATATCGTGACTCAGACGGATGAGGGTAAGCTGTGCAGAGAGATGTCGTGGTATCAAGACCAGTCTAGGCTGACTAGCATGACCAGATGTCGAGGTATTCATCCGAAATGCCATTCAGAGCAAATACCCCTCACACCAGTTCGTCTAACACCCTCTACATCTCCACATATAGCATAACTAAGATTCTCTCCCAGATTCCTCGGCGAAGAAACCTACGCCAAAGGCGCATCACGCGACTATCTAATTGACGAACAACCAACCTGGTGCATCGACCCATTAGACGGTACTTAAATCTCCCACCCATTTAGTCTCCAACCCACTGGTCTAAGCCTTACTAACACCCCCGCAGGAACCGTAAACTACACCCACATTTTCCCCATGTTCTGCGTCTCCATCGGCTTCATCGTCCAGCACCGCCCCATCATTGGTGTAATCTACGCCCCCTTCACAGACCAACTATTCTCCGCCTGCAGCGGCCGCGGCGCCTGGCTAAACGAGAAGCGCCAACTCCCACTAATCCGCAACCCCATCCCGCCCATGCCAGCCAATGCCCCCTCCCAATGCATTTTCTCCTGCGAGTGGGGCAAGGACCGCCGCGATATCCCCGATGGCAATATGCATCGCAAGATTGAGAGCTTTGTCAATATGGCGGCGGAGATTGGGGCCAGGGATGGGAAGGGGGGTATGGTGCATGGGATGAGGAGTTTGGGGAGTGCGACGCTCGATTTGGCGTATACGGCTATGGGGTCTTTTGATATTTGGTGGGAGGGGGGTTGTTGGGAGTGGTATGTTTGATTCGTGTTAAAGGTTGGGTGGATTGTTGACTGACTTTTGTAGGGATGTGGCGGCTGGAATTGCTATCCTTCTTGAGGCTGGTGGACTCGTTACTACGGCGAATCCGCCAGAGAATCCCGATACGGCACCGATTGGAGATGTGCGACTGGGGAGTCGACTATACTTAGCCATTAGGTGAGCATTCTCCCCGTTTACCATATTGGCTCTGGATTAACCTCTTTCTAGACCCGCTGGCCCATCAGCTACCGAGACTGGCCGCGAATCCCAAGAGCGTACTGTGCGCGAGGTCTGGCGGCGGGTCCGCCAGCTGTCGTACTCTCGTCCGGGTGCGTAGATAACGATCTGCTTCGGCCATAACGTTGAGATAACAAACTACTACGAGGTACAAGTCATATCTATATACTATCGGTGCCTATATGTATTTGCATTCGGGACAATTTGAAACGCTCCGTATATTCAAAGTCATGTTTCCAGAACTGACTCCACCCATCTATATATAATATGCAAGAATTTTAAGCTCTATACAATCGTCAAATGGACATGAGAATGAGACAATGAGAAAGGAAAAAAGAAAAAGGGAAGACATCAGCATGGACAATAAAAGTGCTGAAGCTCCACATTTTTACAGGCTGGAGGTCTTCTTGGCCTGAGCCGCCCGCTCAGCGACAGAGCTGTTGACAACGGCCTTGACGGCATCCACAACACCAGGTGTGCCAATGACATCCTTGCCAGTCCAAAGACGCGCCTGCTCCAGACCCTGCCAGATCAAAGCCTCGGAGCCAAGAATAACCTTCCAGCCACCCGCCGACGCGAGCTGGGCAATCTCCGTCCAGGGAACAGGGTGGTAGCACATCTCCAGAATGACACCCTGCTGCTTAGCCGCATCGGCCTCGGTACCCAGGAACGCCTGGATAACAGCGCGGGCATTCAGCTCCTCAGCCGTCTTGGGAGGGTAGTTAGGAATACCAGAGACAATAGCAGCGGGAGCCTCAAGACGGGCAGCCTCCTCGGGGTCAGTAACGTGCACAAGCGGAGCCTGGGCCGTGGGATCCGGGTTCCGCGCGCGATCCTCCTCCATGATAGCCGCGACCTCGGCGGCGTCCCGGTTGACGATGTAAATACGGCTAGATCCGAGCCAGCGGCGCATCACGTAGATAGCAGTGCGGGCGGTACCGCCACCACCGATGATCAGTGCAGGACGGCCACGGAAGCGCGAGGCATCGGGCGCGTTCTGGATCAGCGCTTCGCGGACACCGTCGCAGTCGGTGTTAGTACCGACGTACTGGCGCTTGCCAGTTGCTGGGTCCTCGCGGAGGAAGATAGTGTTGCAGGCGCCGGCCTGGCGGGCGTGCTCGGTCAGGTCGTCCAGGTGAGGCATGATGGCGACCTTGTGGGGCATTGTGACGGAGGAGCCCACGAATTTGGGGTTGGCCTTGATAGAAGCGAGGAAGGTCTTGATGGGCGGGGAGACTGTGTAGGGGGGCGGGTAGGTAGCTGAGGTTCCGGTCACGCTGGAGAGCGGGATTTGCTGCCAGTTGAGGCCCAGGGCATTGTAGACGGTTTTGTGGAGGGGTGGGGAGAGCGAGTTAAGGAGAGGGTGGCCGTAGAGGTAGGCGACACCGTCGAGGTGCGAGGGGCTGGTGATGGGCTCCTCGGGCCGTGTTTGAGGAGCGGAGGCTTCGACTGCTGGGGCGGCCATTTTGGAAGTGTGTGTGTGTGGGTGTGTGTGAATGGGGGTGTATGAATCGGAGGAGGAGGGGATTGTGAAATTGTTGAGGAGATTGGAGATATTATTATACAAGATACAAAGTTACAAAGTCCTGTCCCGCGGCACGACACGAAAACTGGGGCTAGGCTAAGAGATCTGCCGTCAATTCCGCACGCCGCAGGGAAGTAAATTTTAGTGGAATTGGGTTCCATCCAACCAGCAAAGCAACTTAGCAAGCAGATCCCATCGCCACGAGGCGGTAGTCAAATCCCTATACTAATAAAGATCGCACGAAGCCGTAATCGATTTTTCTTTTCTTTTCTGTTCTCTGTATCCTCTGCTTATCAACTAACAAGTACTCGTGGGCTTAGTGGCGATGTTAGAGTAGATCGGCGCCGACCATCCATTCAAGGTTGGATTGAGCCCGGCTGAGGCTGCGTTTTAGCATTTAAATGTAACAGACTATTATTTCTGTCGTGTATATACTATACTATACATGATATAAGTAGTCTCAATAGTTATCTTGATTCACGTGATGGCGAGACGGCCACACTCTCTTCCGCAAATCTCCCGCATTGATCATTCCTCCTCACCAACCCACGAGGACATTTCTTACTCCGTTATCAGGTCTGCCCAGAATTCCCCGGAATTCCCATTGGCGAATAAACTCCGCCGAGGGAACCAGACGAGTCGAAATTTCGATTGACATGATTTCCTCAAGGCTGGGCACAGAGCTACCACAGTTTCCCTGTACAGCCAAACCATCCCCGGAGGATCGCTTTTCCAAGTCACTCCGGTTACCCACTGGGTCATGACTTTGGCCACCCGATATCATTGGGCTGTGTCTCCGTGGCCTTCCTTAGAGCCGACCGGTTGAGCGAATCAGAAGCCAGCTGTTTAATACCGTCCCGGCATGCAGTCTGTATTGTTTATTGGAGCGTTCACCGATCGGCTCCCCAGAGTCGATGCCCCCAGGTGTACGTACCTGTTCCCCGTGGAGAAATTGACGACGCTCATGCGGCCGTCGAGACTAACTCCAAATGTGTTATCCCCCGTCACCCCGTGGTTCCACTCCGCGATGTCGGAGCTCTCCACAATTTCACACCCCAGCCAAGCAGCCCAGCAGCCTAGTGGAATTTTCCAGCCTATTGGACCAATCCCATACCTCCTGCCCAGCCTTGGGCTTGTTCTGTCTTCAATTCCAGATTCCTGCACCAAATAACCTTTGGCGCAAGCCTCTGCCTTTAACCTTTGCGCTTTGTTCGCCAACACTGTTTTATATCGTTTTGCCGGAGTGGTTTCTTGGCTTTGGGGGGGGAAAAAAAAGGATGTGTTATACTCTTCTCCGCGTGGCCCAACGTCTCCACGATTTCCTCTCGCCCCCCAGTCGCCCCGGATACTCTCTTTTCTTCGTCCCCAGTCAAACCTTGAAACCAGTGGTCTGGGGTTCGCGTGGCTATTTAGATCTCGCTTATCCCTCTCCTTCCATCTGCAGCAAGAGCCTCTTTCTCTTCTCTTCTTCTCCATACCCCGGATTTTCCTTCCTTGCCCTCTATTCCCAACTTGATACCCCGTTAAGGGCTCAAGTTACTTGTCTCCTCCTTGGAACGGATTGATCCGACTTCCTCTGGACTCAAGGGCATTGGCAGAAGAGGCCCGTGTTATTACACTTGGTTTTACTTGCACATCTTGTCTTATATTATCCTTTGTTTCTGATTTGCCATCATGTCTATTCTCAAGGTGGTCGAGGATCGGCCGACGCCCAAGGCCGTCTACAACTGGAGGGTTTACCTCCTGGCCGCCGTTGCATCATGCACATCCTGCATGATCGGTTATGACAGTGCTTTCATCGGTACTACCCTGGCTTTGGACTCGTTCAAGGATGAGTTCCACTTCAACACCATGTCCAAGCCTACTAGGAACCTGATCAATGCCAATATCGTCTCCTGCTACCAAGCCGGTGCCTTCTTCGGCGCCTTCTTCGCCTACCCAATTGGTCACTTCTGGGGTCGTCGTATGGGTCTGTTGGCAGCTGGTCTGGTCTTCGTTCTCGGTGCTGGTCTCATGCTGGGTGCTAACGGCGACCGTGGTTTGGGTCTGATCTACGCTGGACGTGTCCTGGCTGGCCTGGGCGTCGGTGCGGGCTCCAATATTACCCCTATCTACATTTCCGAACTGTCGCCCCCTGCTATTCGAGGTCGCCTGGTTGGTGTCTACGAACTTGGATGGCAGATTGGTGGTCTTGTTGGTTTCTGGATCAACGTAAGTCTCGTCCAGAAAATTTCTTTCTATCTCTCAGTGCGCTAATCTGTTTGTTTTAGTATGGTGTCTCCGAGACCATGCCTCCTAGCCACAAGCAGTGGTTGATTCCCTTCGCCGTTCAGCTGATCCCTGCTGGTCTCCTGTTGATCGGTGGTTCCTTCATTCGCGAGTCGCCCCGTTGGCTGTTCTCCCACGGCCGTCGCGAGGAAGCTATCAAGAACCTTTGCTGGATCCGTCAGCTGCCGGAGGATGATATCTACATGATCGAGGAGATCGGTGCCATCGACCAGGCCCTGGAGGAGCAGCGCTCAACCATCGGTGTTGGCTTCTGGAAGCCATTCCAGGCCGCTGCTACCAACAAGCGGGTTATGTATCGTCTGTTCCTGGGTAGCATGCTCTTCTTCTGGCAGAATGGCTCCGGTATCAACGCTATCAACTACTACTCCCCGACTGTCTTCGAGGTGAGTAACATCAGTATCCGAAACCCCTTTTTGCAAGATTGGCAACCTCGCTAACTCCTCCTCGCAGTCTATTGGCGTCACTGGAACCAACACTAGTCTCCTGACCACTGGTATCTTCGGTGTTGTCAAGACTGTCGTCACCTTCGTCTGGTTGCTGTATCTCATCGATCGCGTCGGTCGCCGTAACCTGCTCCTAATTGGTGCCGCCGGTGGCTCCGTCTGCTTGTGGATTGTTGGCGCATACATCAAGATCGCTGAACCTGCCGATAACCCCAAGACCACTATGGACGGTGGCGGTATTGCTGCTATGTTCTTCTTCTACCTGTGGACCGTCTTCTATACCCCCACCTGGAACGGTACTCCCTGGGTTCTCAACTCGGTAAGTTCCACACACCCAAAACAACAAGCCCCACCAATTGAAAAACCAGCCATACTGACTGTCTGTCAAACAGGAAATGTTCGACTCCAACATGCGTTCTCTGGCCCAGGCCTGTGCCGCCGCCTCTAACTGGCTGTGGAACTTCCTCATCTCGCGCTTCACCCCGCAAATGTTCACTGCCATGGGATACGGCGTGTACTTCTTCTTCGCCTCGCTGATGATCTGCTCTCTCTTCTTCGTCTTCTTCCTCATCCCCGAGACCAAGGGTATCCCCCTCGAGAGCATGGACCGTCTGTTCGAGATCAAGCCTATCTGGCGCGCTCACGGGCAGATCGTTAACGTCCTGCGCGAGGATGAGGAGCGTTTCCGCCACGATATTGAGGAGTCTGGCCTCGCTGAGGCTAAGCTGAATGCTCAGCAGGTTGAGGACACTGCGACTGAGCAGCCCAAGACTTCGTATGCGTGATGAGATACGCGGTGTATAATTTTGCCGGTGCAACTGTGTTGCTGGTGTTTGTCTTTGTGTTGTTGGGGAGTCGTGGATGGGTATTTCTTTGATCTGTTGAGTCGGATTGAATAGAGCGTGCCCCTGTCTTGTTGATATAGATATTGAATGAGCATAATCTGATGATCGGAATGTCCAATTTTCATCCATCTTTCGTCGAAGTAGACAATTCGGTCCTGTTGAGAGCAACTGCGATTGGAAAGACGGAAAGAACTTCGCAGTCCCATCCTGGATAGGAAAATTCGGTCCTTTCGAGAGCGATCGCGACAGCAAGGACGAGAACCTCATAGGATTCGCAATCCGTCCGTCATTGCACATCGAGAGAAGGAACTTTTGAAACGGGAAAAGAGGTTCAATTGCTTCACGCTGCCAACCTTAAGCCCTAGCTAAGAATTATCCAAGTAGTCATCTCACACATTCCAAAAGTACCCAAAAAAATAATTCAGCTCACCACCACTTTCTTCTCACCCACTTCAACTTACTCTCATTACGCCAAGGGATCAACAGGAATCTCTACCGGCAACCCTGTCTGCATCGCCGTCTGCACAGCCTTACAAACAATCAAAGCCCTCAACCCCTCATCCCCCGAACAACTCGGCTCCGCCCGTCCCCTAATAACATCCACAAAATGCGCCAACTGCAAATCAAACGGCGCCTCCTCATCCGGCAACGCAATCTTCTCCGCAACCAACGGATTCGCCCAACTCTTCTCCGCAGACCCATAACTCCAGCGCGTCAAATCCGGCACGCTGAGCGAAGCGTCCGAGCCGAAAATGCGGTAAAAGTCGGATGCTTCGTTCGCACGCGGGATCATGGGGTTTTCGCCCGTGCCGGACTCGAAGTTATGCGCGGAGGGGGTTGCGTCGCAGACGAGGAATGTGCCGACGACGCCGGATGCGAAGCGGATTGTTAGGGCGACGCCTTCGTCTGCGTCGTGCGGTGGGCTGGGTCGTTGGGGGAGGGTTTTTTCGGCTTGGATGCGGACGATGGGCCCGAAGAGGTGGTGCATTAGGTCGATGTCGTGGACGAGGTTAATGGGGATGACGCCGCCCCCGCGAGCTCCTGAGGCACGCCAGTCTGTCGGGGCTGCGAAGTATGAGTCTGGCTTGTATAGTGTCCATAGTCCGTTGACGGCGATGGTTCGGCCCAGCGAGCCGGACTCGAGGACGGCCTTTGTAGCGCGTACGTATGGGTTAAAGCGGCGGTGGTGACCGACTAGTAGCTTGAGGTGGGCGTGTTCTGGGGCTCGAGCGAACTCGAGAAGCGAGCGGCCTGTTTCGAGAGTGTCGCTGACGGGTTTCTCGAGGAGGACGTGGACTCCGCCGGCGAGTAGCTCCTTCGCGACGGGGACGTGGGTGTGGTTTGGGGTGCACACTATGGCGGCGTCTGGTCGGTGGGGGGAGGCCAGTAGTGCTGCCACGGAAGCGTAGAAGTTGGTGTTCAGCTTGGCGGCCGTGGCTTCGCCCGTTGGTGCTGGATCGACGAGGGCAATCAGCTCGGTGGCTGGATTGGCAATGACAGATTGAGCATGACGGGGACCGATGAGGCCGGCACCAATAATGGCGATTTTGAGAGACATGGTGGGTGTTGCTGTCAAAATTGAAAGTATAGAGAATAATAGTCTTGCTCTGTCTGAATTATTGAAGAGATTCAGGACAGTTGCACTTGTAGAACCTCAGGGTGGCACGAATGGATCATTCGGATATGTTAAATCTGGAGACCCCAACATGACAGTCATAGTAGTCATTGGGCCACCTCGGTTGGGGGGGCCTTGGCATGCCAGGAAGGAAAAGGTTCTTGCCGTGCAAGAGTCAGCGTTATAGAAATAACCGGGGACCCGTGAGGATTATATTCGGTGGGCTTGGCCAGGCAATTCTGGCAATGGTCTTTTCAGGTGCCGACGATGGAGACGAGGGGAGTGGAGTGGTTCAGAAAACAAGTGGAGGTGAATAGAGGCCAAGAACGGATCTAATTGGCACGGGTAAACGAAACAGCATGCAGCACCAGACTGGGGCTATACTATATATAGTTAGCGTTGTAAATTTGATACGGAAAAGAAAAATGAAAGACTGTCTCTAGAGACGGAAGAGAGTTATCCATTGTATTACAGATACCGCACTAACCATCTAGAGTATAGATCTAGAATGTCAACCCGAATTGAGCTCTTCTTTTTCGTTTACCCGCTATCAGTTGGCGGGTCAAGTCCAGTCAGTCGTCATACGTCCTGAAGGCGAAAAAGCAAAACTCTCCTGCTAATAACGATATGAAAATGATATTCTTGGGGGTTATGGGGTCAGGGGATAATGTTTTGTCGCCATTCTATGTATCGCCAGAAAAAAATAGACCCGTGAACGCCCGTCTGTCTGTTTCGCATCTTGATATCTTGTAATCTTTTGGTCCTTTGACCTTTGTACATCTTTCGCATCTGCATTTGCCTGCTATTGCATTAAAACATCTCCTCCTTCAAAACATCCCCGGGATATATTGAATACTTCATACTTTTATCTCTACCCTTCTATCATCGGAATACCCCCTCCCTTTCCCTTCTTCCTCGGATACATTCAACGCCGTCTGGACGGTTAATCCTCATCCGACCGCCAAGATGTTCAACCGCCCCGGTATTGCCTCCATGTCTCTAGGTAGACCCTGGATCCACGACCTACCTGGCAAGTTGATGCAGGCTGCTGCCCACGGCTTCGAGGGTATCGAGCTCTTCTTCGACGATCTAGACTGCTATGCGCAGCGCACATTTAATGGCGACCACATGGAAGCCGCCCGCCAAACACGGCGCCTGTGCGAGAGACTTGGGATGACCATCATCTGCCTGCAGCCCTTTTCCATGTATGAGGGTCTCATCGATCGCGCCGAGTCCGATCGCTTGATCAACGAGAAGCTGCCCAAATGGTTCACTCTGGCGCGGGCGCTGGGAACCGATATGATCCAAGTGCCTTCCAACTTCCTAGGCCCCGATCCTACCACTGGCGCCCCCAGGACAACAGGCGATCACACAGTGATCGTTCGTGATCTCCAGCGTCTGGCTGATCTCGGCGCTGGAGCTGGTTTCCGATTCGTGTATGAGGCTCTCTGCTGGGGCGACCACGTCGATACCTGGGAGGCGTCGTGGGAGGTTGTCCGCGATGTCAACCGTCCCAACTTCGGTCTGTGCCTGGACTCCTTCAATATCGCTGGTCGTGTATATGCAGACCCTGCCTCACCATCTGGCAAGACGCCCAATGCAGCCGCCGATTTGGCTGCTTCTCTCCAGCGCCTGCGCACGGCCAACATCGACCCTGCCAAGATCTTCTACGTCCAGCTCGTCGACGGCGAGCGCCTCACTGCCCCTCTAAACGAGGATCACCCCTTCCACGTCGCCGGCCAGCCCGTCCGCATGAACTGGTCTCGCAACGCCCGTCTATTCCCCTTCGAAGAGAACCGCGGCGGATACCTGCCCATTCTGGATATCGCCCGGGTATTTTTCGAGGACCTTGGTTTCCGTGGCTGGGTGTCTTTGGAGCTGTTTAGCCGTACCCTTGCTGACCCTGATCCGTTTACTCCTGCTGAGCATGCTCGTCGTGGAATTGAGTCTTATTATAAGATGGGTCGTGTTCTGCAGTGGGATGGTCAGGTGGAGACGAACACCGTCTCTATCCCAGAGTGTCTTGCGGAGCCTTCTTCTCCTGTCCAGCACCGCCTGTAAATGACGGGTTTAGCTGGTGTTATTTTTCTGCATCTCATGTTGATATGAGCCCTGTACATATTTTTATATTTTCACGATTGGCATTGACAGCTACTGCTACTACAATAAACCCTTTAAGCATAGACCATATGACCTGAGTCGGATCGAGATTCAAGCTATCATCATGGCTCAATGACTTTTGTAAGAGGGCTGTCGACCCGACTCACCTTGTGTTACTATATTCAGGCATTATTATTAGTAGTTCACACCGTATTCTCTCGGGTGATAAAGCAGAAACTGACCAGTCATAATGGCCGAGTGCCATATGGACATGACCCAGACGGGCTGCAGCTGGAGTTACCACAAAATGACCGATTTGCCTTTTAAACGTGGGACGGTCTAGCCAGCTCCAGGCGCATGGATTTTATGGATGAGTCGTGGGGTTAGTCCCAAGCTAAATAGGAGCGAATTGCTGCGAAGATAAGAGTAGCCCGCTGTTGAGATTCTTGATTTTTCGACTTAAAGACCATATTCTTTTACAATTATCTGTTAAATGCTTCCTTGGTACTATCTCTAGTAGGAGGAGCTGACGCACGTACTTGCTAGATTGCGCATCCATAGGTACATGTGCTGATTTGGTCCCGAAGGTACATTTTTTCTAGTGAGTGTCGCCTCAACGCAGTCAATCCCGAGATCTCCTCCCGTCCAAGACATTCCCTTTCTAAGTACGATCAGCGCACACCTCACTGCCCATTCATGGATACAGTATAACCATGCAAAAAAGGGAATTGGAACATTAAAGAAATGCTTCCGCCGAAGACTGGGTGACGTCACGACGAAAATTACACTTTAAGAGATGCCACCCCTTCCATTTTGGGAAATACTAGGAAAACCAATAGACTTCCTCGTGTTTCTAACCCATGTGTCAGAGCACATTTCTGATGTAATTGACTGCGTTAACGAAAATAAATCAGCGGATAGGAAGGATTGTTCATAAAGAAGAGCCTCAGCGTTACAGTTTTATCTCTAAACAGCTTTAAATTGCAATTGCCGGCTTGCGATCAAGTCAATTTGGATTTCACAATGCCGGATCAGAGATATTATACCCTCGCGGAAGGTTGGTTAAGCGTATATTTCAATGACCGACAATCAGCTAACTGTAAGGAACAAGGATGTCCCTTCGCAAGCAGCAGCACTGCTGTCCTCATGCGTGCCCAGCAGGGTGGTGGTCTTGGTCTTCTCCAGGATACTCAGCTCATCGAGACTCTGGCACATTTCTCTCGCGAGAGGATCCCAGAACGGTATGGATCATATCATCTCCAGGAAAAGCATGAGTTAGACTGATAAGTCTTGTACTGTAGAGTCGTCCATGCCAAAGCTGTTGGGTGAGTCAATTAATTCCTTAGGACTACTGCCTTGCCAAGTAGTAATCCTTACAATTTCTGAATTTTCATGTTTCATTCTGGCGGGATTTGGGTTAATCTAACGTATCACCTCTATAGCGCATACGGAGAATTTGAAGCTACTGCCGATTGCTCAGATATCACCTCGGCTAGCTTCCTCAACAATGCTGGCAAGAAGACCCCGGTCCTCTTGCGCGTGTCCACCGTTGGTCCAGAGTCAGGCTCGGCTGATACATCCCGGGATGTGCATGGCTGGGGAATGAAGCTTTATACCGATGAAGGCAACTTGGACTGGGTCTTTAACAATACAGTATGCGCCACATTCGGATCTTTCATTTTTAGTTCAACACTGACACACTAGAAGCCTGTATTCTTCATTCGGGATCCTATCAAGTTCCCTTCCATGAATCGCTCACATAAAAGACACCCGCAGACTCATCTTCCTGACGCAAACATGGTAAGTAAAAATTTGCAAATCCGTTATGTGACTGGCAAAGCTGATTATCTTGTTAGTTCTGGGAGTATGTTGTATACTATTCTTTCTAATGGCCTTTCATTAACCTTGCCTCAGCTTCCATGTGGGTAATCCGGAAGGCATTCATCAGCTGCTACATCTCTTCAGTGATCGCGGAACTCCTCAGTCAATTCGATTCCTGAACTCCTACAGTGGACATACCTACAAATTTACCAAAGAAGTGAACCCCCCCCCCCCCAAAACTTTTGCGTTCATTGCTAACCTCTCCTAGGATGGCTCGTTCAAGTACATCAAAATTCACATCAAGACTCAGCAGGGAGTCAAGAACTTCACTGCAGAGGAGGCTACTCGAATTGCAGGCGAAGACCCAGATTACATGATCAGGGACATGTTTGAAGCTATTGACAGAGGCGACTATCCCAAGTGGGATGTCTTTGTTCAAGTCATGGATCCATCCGAGGCTGAGAACTATCGGTGGAACATCTTTGACATGACCAAAGTCTGGCCGCATGGGGACTTCCCATTGAGAAAGATTGGTCAATTGACCTTGAACCGTAACGTGAGTTAACTTATATCCTTGGCAGCAGAGCTATACCAGGTCTCCAAATACTTACGAACGCTAGCCCGGGAACTATTTCGCCGATATCGAGCAGGCAGCTTTCTCCCCGTCTACTATGGTACCTGGCTTTGCGGCATCTGCTGATCCAAGTATGTCAACCACTTCAGACTAAATCATAGATCTATCCCAGCTCATCCGCCTCTAGTTCTCCAAGCAAGACTATTCGCCTACCCCGATGCAGCCCGCTATCGCCTCGGCGTAAATTACCAACAACTCCCGACAAACGCGGCCAAGGTCCCCGTGTACTGCCCGTTCCAGAGAGACGGCAAGATGAGATTCGATGACAACTACGGCGGAGACCCCAACTACGTCAATTCCACACTCAAGCCTACCAAATTCTACCCTGAAGTCAAGGGCGTCCAGCCCCAGTCAGTCAGCCTGCACACGGAGCATGAGAAGTGGGTTGGAGAAGTCGCCACTTATACCAGTCACATCACGGACGAAGACTTTGTTCAGCCTGCTGCTCTGTGGAAGGTCCTTGGTCGGGAATCGGGACACCAAGATCGGACCATTGCAAATATTGTGTCTAGCCTTAAGGGGGTTAAATCGGCTAGCCTGCGGAACGAAGTATATGGTTTGTATTCTCCTTGCAAATTTTCCAGGAGTGCTCCGTTAATCAGTGGTTCTAGCTCTCTTCTCTCGTGTCGATAAAGATCTGGGTGCTAAGCTCAAAGAGGCTACTGAGGCTGCTATCAAAAAATAAGAATAGGTGTCTCCGCCCGGAGAGCTTTTTAACATTGGAAATCCGGGACTTGGAGTCACAATGGGGTTTTAATGTCTTTTCCTGTGAATGTATTGTTCGTTGGTTGGGATGTTTTGTTCGTGAATCATATTGAATCCAATGCTGTATATGGGTTACTACCGTACACTCGGTTTGCTGTCTGCAAACTTAGGTCATACTTGGCCCCTAAGTTGCAATGATGTCTTCCTGAGACCGCAGCCTAGACTCAACCATCCCCATCCTCCAGTGTAAGCACCTATACCAATCCACTAATCACCCCCAGCTACGAAATCCACTCCTCAGTCTTCCTCTACAAAGCCCACGCCTCCGGCGCAATCACCCCCTCCCGCTACACCCACACAACAACCCTAATCCAAAGCATCGCAATTGACAAACAGCACATCGCCTCGCGGTACGCGCGGCTCCTACACCAACTCTGGTTCCAGCCCGCATAACGCCACAGAGCACGCCGCCCCGGAAAGGTCCGGTGTCGGGGTGGAAGTGCGGGATGTGCTTAGGGCGGGGGGTGGGCTAAACGCGGATGTTGGTTTTGGAGGGTCTGGGTCTTTGTTGATGATGGTGGCTTGGGGTTAGAGGGGATGGATGGGTTTTGGGCGATGCCGCCGGTTTTCCCGTATGATTTGTCGGTGTTTTTTAGGTAGGTTGAGGGGGTGGGGTTTGCTGTATCATAGGGGAGACGTTGTGAGTTGTTTCTTTTACTGATAGATGTCAAGGCTACATGTACGGAGTATAGAGCTATAGATCTGGTCATTGGTCCCTGGCAGGTAGTGCGGGGTGCTGCGCGAGGCCTACATTGGTCCTGCCAAGGCATAGTAAGAGACCAGGCAGAAAGATTCAGTAACCTGATAATTGAAGACTCTAGATTCAAAAGATACTGAGAATAAAACATCCAACGTTAAGGATATTATCATTAACCTAGCTAATCAACTCAATGGCTCCATGTATTGCTATATCTTCAGCGGGATAGATCAGAAGTCAAATACCCCCACAAGCCAGCAGTATGTGCAGTGCAATAAAGGCAGAAAACAAGCGACGGAAATAGGCAAAACAACCATAGAGACAAGAACAATAGAAAAAAAACGATAAATAAAAAAACGATAACCATAATTTTAAAAAGAGCCCAACACCGTCGTTGAAAGACCACAAATGACGTCGCAATACATACGCGTCTGCAGCGGGCCTCTTTCGCTCCACTCATGCACGTGGTTGCCCTATACCACATTCATTGGCTCTGCCGACATCGGGATAGGATGGCAGCAGCGCAACATGACAACGGCAGGACACCGCTAAGCGCGACTGTCTACGCCAGCACTCTCCCTCAGGTGGAGAGCGATGATGTAGACAGCCATCATCATCGAGGACAGCTAGTCTCGGCGCGAGACGATAGACTTGACTACCGCAGACCTAGGGTGGCCCAGCGGCAAAAAGCCGTGCGTCAAGTTGCCGGGGCCGTATGCAGGTCGTGGCAAATGTCGAAAGTGAAGGCTGTGGGGCGTGGCAAGCGAAAGAGGCCTACTGCGGGTGGGCGTATGTGCCGCTGGGCCAGGTGGGATGAAGATGCAAATGCGAATGCAGGATGCGAGAAGGAGGAGGAGATGAGGGGAATGAGTCGTCAAATCAGGGGGGACTGCCTGCAAATGCTGTGGAGAGGGAGCGAGGATAGGAGGGGAAAGGGGTGGAGCGACAGAGGATGAGCAAAGGACAAGGCAGACCATTCGGGAGGAAGAAGAGGAGATGGAGGGGTAGGAGGGGTAGGAGGGGACATGTCAAGCCTCATTCCTCATGCCTCCTGCGCCCAGCGCTTCTCACGGAGGGGCATCTCCTCGCCGGCCTGCTTTCTGCTGCCGTCGACCTCACGCTTCCACGCCCAATATTCGCCCAGTCGCTGCTCGGCATAGTCGGCGTAATCAAAGTCAATCTGCGAGATCTGGGCCTGGATGAGAGCCCACACACCCCTGTGAACGCGAACAGCGTTAGCACGAGTAGTTTTCCTCGGTTCCCGTAGGTGGGAAATCTCAGTGTCTCTTAAAGTTGACTACTTACCAGTAGAGTCCAGGGATACCGCGGAACCGGTCCACGTCCTGGTAGAGGCGGTCGACGATCTCGGCCTGCGAAGAAGCGTCGAGTCCGCGGTGCTCGCAGTAACTCTTGGTATACTCGGTGAGGAATCGACGGCGAACAGACTGAGTGGGGATCATATTGTAGTCGCAATCGTAGCCGATCCACTCGGCCAAGTGGTTGGCAATGTCAAAGGCCGCTGGGGCGGGAACGGCGTACTCGTAATCGATGAAGTTGACCGGAGCGATGCCATCCTCGGTCTGCACACCCGCGTCATCGGGCAGGACGATCACATTGGCGCAGAGGAGATCACAGTGAGAGAAGACAAGCTACACAGCCAGAAGAAAGGCAAAAAAGGTTAGTGATGCTGTGCGACGAGGGGAGAATGGGAACCCCAGATTGGGTCTGCGGGAGGGGGGTGACGTACGCCGTCTTCACCAATGCCTACACCATCGTCTAGCTGGCCCACCACCCATTCGAGTTCCTTTTGCAGAGTCAAGCGGCGGGCTCGCTGCTCGGGGGTAGCCACGGGCAGAGCGAGGACCCATCGCTGGAGGACTGCCCACATGGAGGAGCCTGCTCGGCGCGGTTGAATTGGTGTAAAGTCGGTATGGTGCTTCTCGACTCCGTTCGTAGGTGCTGAACCAGCGCCGGTGTTGGGAAGCACAGCGTGCCATTGGGCGAGCTTACGCGCAACGCCACGGAAAATAGGAGGGGTGACTAGGTCTTCATGGCCACAGGGCTTGCCGCGAATGAAGCGGTAGAGGAGGCCGTTCTTGAAGCGGGCGAGAAGAGGAGGGGCCAGGCCACGGCTGGCAAGAAGGGCATGGGAAGTGGTTTCTCCTAGAGACGCAGAGGAATTTACTTTAGCGAATGTCGCACTGGGCAGTGGAAAGCCAGAGGGCAAGCCATGGAGGTTGTCGCATGGGGCCAGAGTTGGGGCAAAGGGGGAGGGCCTTGGGAGGATGTCCTGGGAATCTCATACTTTCACGGTCTATAAGGATCTCTGTGCCATTTCCATACGCGCGCATCAGTACCGCATCATTGTCTATCTCCTCATCCGTCAGGCCAGCCTTGCGGTTGATGATTTTCAGGAGCTGCGAGGTCGAGGTCAGTGATTGTATGACGGGAAAGGTTTCCGCAGGGACGTACAGTGTTGGTGATGCCATCGGTGAATCGCACAAACTCGATCTTGTTGCCAGGGCCCTCCCAGTGGGGGAAGAGGGTCAAGATCAAGCGCAGTGCGGAGGCCTGGGAGTCGGCCGGGGTATAGGTGAGGGGGATGTAGCGCAGGGCGGGAGCACCGTTCGTGGTGTCGGAGGAACCCATGATGGGCAGTGGAGCGGAGGGATTGAGAGGAGATAGTCGTAGGAGTATTCGCAGGCGTGGTTGAAGTGGAAGTCGTCGCAGTCGCAGGTGGTAGGAATGTGCCGACAGGAGGTGGACTCGGACAGGGGGGGGGGGGAGGGTCACTTGGGGCGGGGACGCCTTTAAGAGCGCAGAGAAAAAAAGTCAGGGTCTGGTGGGGGCTTTCACAGCGTTAGGCTCGGATTTTGAGACAAGTCGTAGCCTCAACAATTATTCTTCTCTCTGGAGCCTGGTGGAAGAGAAGGATGGGAAACGGGAGATCTGCGGAGTAGAACGAGGAGGAGGGGAAGACCGCGACTAAATATGGTAGGACGTAGGTAGCATGTACAAAGTGCTTTGAGTCCTCAAGATGGATGAGGTTTGTGAATTATGATTTGTTCTATGGGGAAAGAGGTCGCATGGGAAGGGTCCGAAAGGGGGCACAGTGGATTTGGGGGCAAAAAGCTAGTTTCAATGGTGCACGAAATGTTACGAGGCAAAAACGGTAGTTAACGTGTACATACTCCGTACGGAGTACGGAGTATACGGAAGAATAATTTGAGACAAAGAGATCGACTGGTCTCGTGCTTTCGTACCTTGATTGGAAGAGGCGGGCCCCCTAAGGTTACAGCGTGATTCGATGGAAGCCATCTGGAAAAGGCTAAGGGTCAGGTCCCCCCCCTGTCACCTGTCCACATTCCCCGTCCGGTTCAGGGAGTATTCAGGTACCCTAAGGACATTGTCATGGATGTAACATGAAAAAGGGGAATGTCTGGGGGTGGAAAATGGGAAGATTCTAGTCAATAGATCCAGATACATATACAGTACGGATATCGATCTCGAGAATGGAGTCGATCTGGAACAGGCCTGTTGAGTCTTGACCGCTCCAACTATTCCTTGTCGAGTGTAGACCGCCATCGAATTAAGGCGGCAACCAAGGGCTAAGGCGACTAAGCCAACTTGGCTTCCAGGCGGACTCTCAAGCGGAGACTTTCACATGCAATTCCACACACCTGTGACCTGACACACCATATCACCTGAGCCCCATAAGCCCTAGTCCCTTCCTGCCCTACTTTCCCCATTCAGCTAGTCCAAAGTCGAATTTTCACGGACACCGGTCCATCTATTTTCCGGTCCGCCCAATCCGCACTAGCGCGTTTGCCAATTTTTGTCTTTAAATACAGCTTCCGCCCGCCGCCCTTTACTGGTTTTTTTCTTTTCTTCTTCATCATCAGTAGAGGTTTACTATATCTACAATATATGTAAACAATCCCGTGGCTCCATCACAGATGGCTTGCTGAGGGTTATCCTTGTGGCTTTTGCTCTATGGGTTTCCTTCCGTTCCCGGCTCCGGAGAATAGTTCGTCTCTCTTTTTCCCTTCCAAATATGGCTGGGCAAGGGTTCCCTCACGGGAGCTCCATGCGCTTCAGCTGTGGAGGGGGCGGTACATTCCTTATTTCATCATCTCCGTTGGTTTTGATTGTGTGGGTGTGGGTGTGGGTGTTGGTTCGTGTTGGACTGAGGGGGTTCCCCCTCGGCAATTACACGCGTAGCCTAGTAAACATTTTAAGCCGCAAATCTCGATCCCGCAAATTTGCTTTGCAGTGGTCGAGACGCGCTCTTGACAATGGACCTTGAATGTCCTCAAATGTCACGCACTGGCACATCGCGTACTCTTGGTTTTGGAGCACGCCGTGCCCTGCCTAAATGATGTTAGCGAATAGCTCGCCATTTTCTTCGTCCGTGTGGCTTAGAGCCTGTATCGTGGTCAGCCTCAAGGTCGGCGGCAATGAAGCGTAAAAAGTTGCTTATGGATGTGGCTACCACAAGCTTCAGGTGGGGGGGGAACCAAGCAGCCTTGGCAGTAGCTGAGCAGGGCTCCTCTGGGAAAATCCACTCTACATCCAGAATGGTACCTGCCCGTAGTCTTCAGTATCAAAAGCCCGATCAGAGTCAGATTGTCTGTATCAACTAGTGCTTGGACATGGCCATAACGAGGGTTATGTCTGGAATCTGGAGCTGGTTCCACATCTCGATATGGCTGTTACACTGCGTGGGCTACGTCGACAGGCCCTATCTGTAATGCACACCTCCATGTTGGGTTATATATAGTTCCGGTCGTCCTAGGTGAACAACAAACATGGAGCAAACTGAGTTCATATTGGAAACTAAAATCCGAGCACTGGATAATCTAAAGCAGTCAGGCTAATTTCACATTTGTAGAAAATCCAGCTTGAGACATGGATGGAAGTCAACCCATCAACGTTGCCATGAGAATCCCCGAGATAAGTGTGCAGTCGTCAATATCGTGTCAAACGAAGCACTACGGAACCCCCATTTTGATCAGGTACTCTCAATCCTCACGTTCAAATCCACTCAGAGCTCCTCGCCGCTACGGATTGAGCTGAAGGACTCAGCAAGCCGTTCGAGATGGTCAGCTTTATCGAGTGGCTTCACCCGCCCAAGTCGAACAAGCATCTCGATGATCAGTGAGCCCAGGAGCCCGAAATCGGTGAAGACCTCGAGCATCTCAGGATTCTCGACATGCTCGTGAATATGCATGTAGATGGTCGCGGCGATGACCTCCAGGAACTTTGTTTCATGGCCAGGGACCATTGCCATGACGTCTCGAGCGATTTTGGGGATGACAGGGGAGTTGGCGTTTGTGGCTCCCCATTGCATAAACTTCAATTCTGCTAGAGATTTCAGTGGAGTGATTGCGAACTTGTTGGCTGCGAGGAACACGTTGATGTTGTTCAGGGCGATTTCCCGTAGAGGATCGGTGTCCTTTGGCTTATCCTCTCGTTTGCCTGTGTCGGAATCATCAACGGAGGAGGTGGCGGTAGACCGAAGTTCCAGGGTATTTCCGACATCGTCGTAGTCACCGAGGTAGAGGAAAGACAGAACTCGCTCGATAGTCTCGGGAGTATCTCCCTGGATGTGGATGACAGGTTGCTCAGTGGGTTCCTGGAAAAGTCAGTAATCGAGATGATCCTTCGTACCAAGGGTTCTCGAGGTGTACCTTAGAACCACTACGGATTGCACTGTTGAAGAAGGCCGACTGAGTGCAAACAATAGACCGGTGAGCTTTGAATGTAACGCCTCGACACTTGATTATCATGTCGAAGAAGTGTCCGTGTAGGAACAGTTCACGTGCCCAATCCTTGGGTCCTGACAGAGTCGACATGATGCTCTCTTGATGAAACAGGGTTCGACAGTGAAAAGAGGAAGGAGATGCTTAGTATTGAAGAGAAGTGATGTAAGTCTTGATGGCCCGAGATATTCTACAGGCATCAAAGGGAGATACGGGAAGACGGGGTAGTGGTAGGAAGAGAAGCAGTAAAAACCAAATACCATCCTTTTATAGCGAAGAAGAAAACGATATCCAGGCAATCAATGGGAATTTCCATGCCCGGCCGGGCAATCGCGATACCTACGAACCTGGACGATAGTCACCTCTATCATATATCTCTACCAGAACCCAATGAGTTGCTTACGGTCATTTGCCCAGGTCACGAAGACATGTTCATTCATATAATTCAATAGGCCTTCGACTCGACCCTAGTCATCAATGCATCACCATCATGAAACGGCATCAGTAAGAAATCACAATCAAACCTCAGCTTTTGTATCTTCCCCTTCTACTCAAGGTATATGCCGACCTATTCTAGCTCCTCTCACGCGCGACCCGCATTACCAATCTGAATGCGCTCCCCAGACCACTTGTCGTCGCTGCGCAGAACCGGCCAGCTAGTACCGTCGGCCTTGGCCAATGTCAGTTCCAGCTTAGTACCCAGCACGCGGAACGACGACTTCTCCGGGTCAATGGGAGCGAATAGATTGTATGTATCTTGGAAGCGCTTATTGTCAGAGGTTGGGAGATCGAAGGTGATGGTCTTTTCGGCGAGGTCAACGCGTGCGCGCTCCTTGTCGATCTTCTTCAGGTAAAGGGAGACGTTCACGGAGGAGGCAGTCTGGTAGAAGTCGTTTCTATAATATGTTGTTGTTAGCGCGGTCATTGAAATTGCGGTCAACAAAATCTTACCGAACAGACTCGACCTTCTCCTCGCCGGCTGGCTTAGCCTTGCCCACAAACATATGCCTGACCTTCTCTGTGCAGCCCGGGATCTTCAAGAATTGGTCGAATTCCAGAACCCGCCGCTTACAGCAGGACCATCCTTTGCTTCCTTCGTGGAAAACCGGCGCTCCGGGGTGGTGGACGCAGTTCACATCGCGAGAGGCTGAGGGAGTATATGTAGCACCGCAACCCTTCCGGCGACATGTCGCATTCTCGGGGATCACTGCATCAGGGTCATCCGAGTCGGGCTCCTCGACGACTGGCTTTTCGGGGGCGTTGGTAGGGCGTTCCGGTAGCTTCGTCTCAACAGGTACTGGTGCGGGCGCAGGCGCAGTCGCGGCCGAAGGCGCAGCAGGCTCCTTAGTAGCCTGTACAGGTTCTGGAGCAGGTGTATCGTCAACGGTGGAGTGTTTGCCCGTGGTGCAGGGCGGAATGGCGAGGAATTCCTCAAAGGTCAGGACGCGGGGTTTGCAGCATTTCCAGCCTAAGCAGAGTTAGCTTTAGTCTCAGCCTTAAATGAACGGGGTAGCACCAAGGTCCTTACCCTTTTGACCCTCGTGGAACACTGGTGGACCTGGATGATACACGCAGGCCTCCTCCGGATCGGCGAAAGTCTTCCCACACCCCTTGTGAACGCATTTGCCAGCCATAGTGTGTAACTGGTCAGAGAGATCGACGAGACAGCGTTGGGGAGGGTCTGGGACAAAGATCAGGGTCGTTGATCCCGCGAAAAGAGACGGTCGGACCTGTAGGGAGTATGGCAGAATGGGCTCAAGGTGTTAAGATCAGTGAGAATAGCGAATAAAAGCAGGGCCCGCGCGATTCAGCCGCGGTGAAGCTCGAAGGTTCCATTCATTGCTTCCATGACTTCGGAGAACGGAGAAGGTGGGGCAATGACCCAATCAGACAGCAGTTGAGATACCCGCCAATTTTGAATTGGGAGCAGTCACCATTTAACGTCGTTGAAACTCGACATTGAGATGTTGATTTAATTCAGGTCCCAGATCGTTATATAACTGGCTCGAAATGCAGAGAAATCCCTTGCTGAAGAAAAAATAGCACCCACTGTCTGGTTCAATTAAGCAACAAAGGGTCCTGTCCAGCCAGACCAGGCAAACCGAAACCCTAATTAGATGTGGTTGGTACAGCCACTAAGATCCGGTAGGTGAGCAATAGGTATGTATTAACTATTAGTCTTCTTAACTATAGCCGGTCGGTAGGACAGTTACTGTTACAATGGCAGTTTAAAAGTCTGAATCTAGAGACCGGTGAAACGGTCCAACCCAGATAAGCTTCAACTTTTTGTTCTTGGAAAGGTCTTGAGACGAATGATAAGTAGAAAGGACTCAAGTTGGTCCACGAGTCATCTTTCAGAGTATGGAGGGTCAGTAATCTTTCCGTCTGTTTCTAATTGTTCAGATTAATTGATTCGAAGTACCTTCATCTTTATCTTCTAACTTCCAGTCCCCCACATCCATGCGGCGAAAATGAAGCTCTTGAACGAGAAGCCCTTGTATTGTCGGTTCCATGTGTCTTAATCTGGAAAATTCGTGATCTGATTGAGAAGTCAAGTCCAGCGTACTCTCAAAATTTCCGTTTTCGCATTCGTGGACGAACTGTTTCAGCGCGAGGAGTAGGGACTCTAGTAAGTCGCAGCTGCCCAGCAGCCTTTCGCACTCTTGGAGCAATACTTTCCATTGAGTCATAGCAAACCAATGTAATCGATAGAAGCCGGCCAATATGTTTCTCTCGATCATTTCAGGCTCGATTACAATGTCAAAAACGTCGGATGACAAGTAATGAAGACAAGTCTTGGTCATCTCGATAGTCGCTTCCAACACGTGAAGATGAAGAAATGTATCGTTCTTTTTGTCAAAGAGATACCTTAATCACTTAGGAATATCCTTTCATGTGACAGTGACGGATGAGCTTACTCCTTGACAGTGAAGTGTACAAAGTTGATATAACCGTTTGATAATTCAACGATAGGCTCACAGAGCTTAGCAACCCTCTGATCGGGGCAAGTCCCTCTTGCTATCACAATCGAGTATCAGAGTAAAGCTAAGCTTTTCTATGGTGATTGAGACTGGTGTGCAATCTATCCATCCTAACGCCCGTCGACAAATTGTCCTCGATGACGGTGGTAGATTGTTCAGGCGGACAAGAATCCTAGAATATCTTTTATCGAGACTAAGAGTGCAATCCAGAATTTTCTGTCCAAAGAGAAGCGACGTACGCTTCGTCTAAATTTTCCGGGAGAACTCTCAGCTCAGCTTTGACCATCTCGGAAGTGTAGCACGTCTGGACATGATCCATGACGACTCTCGCGTAGAGAAACATGCCTAAAAGCGTTAGCCCGCAATCCCAAACATGAATAGTCTTGATGCTCAGAAATACCTCCAGCTTTAGTTGAAAGTGGAATCAGTAAGCTTTTGATCTCTTCACAATCCTTTTGGTCAAACCCTGACTGGCTGAGCCAATTTTCGGTTGTGACCGAAACATATGCGTGGATACATCCGCTGTTTCTCTCATTGACGCGAATTTCTTTGGCAGATGCTTTTTCAAGCATTCTACCAATGTTGTCTTGTGCTCTGCTGCTTATGAAGAGTTTCACTTCAGTGGAGTCGTCCAGCACCTGCAGAAGCTCAGTCAGAATATCCACCATGTTTTCACTTTTGGAGACTTCGTCTAGACCGTCGAGAATAATGTAAAGAGAGCCAACACATTTGAGTAACTCTGTTAAGCTTTCGCGAGCAAATTTAGTCTTGCTTTTCAAATTTCGTTGGCTCGAGCGAAATGCATTAGAGATCTTGGCACGTAGATCCCTCTTGAGTAAGTCATTAAATTGGTCA
Source organism: Penicillium goetzii (assembly GCA_037043885.1). Lineage (NCBI taxonomy): Eukaryota > Fungi > Ascomycota > Eurotiomycetes > Eurotiales > Aspergillaceae > Penicillium > Penicillium goetzii. The sequence goes on along the minus strand of JAWLST010000007.1, from coordinate 649,322 downwards.
TCACCAATGGCGAGTCGGAACATGAGGGAATGTATGATCGAGACCGGCGTCACATCAGGCTTTTTGTAGCTCAAGAATGCAAAGAGCACGGTATTCGAGGATTGCCTTAGCTTTTCCACCATCATAGAGGCTATGTGAGTTTTCCCTGCTCCAGGGATACCTTGCATCCAAAGGACTCTTGTGGCGGCATTACTCGCATCCAGCCAGTCTTTCAAGGCCTGATCTCGTTGAAGCCATTGACCAGCCTCTCACCTATTCTTCTTTGAAGCTCATCAAGCTCATCGTCGTACAGGTTCGGTGAAATGTAGGAATTCACGCTGTTGAAATCTTGCATCTCCTGAAACTTGAAAGTCTGTTGCCAATGATCCATATCGTCAATTCGATCCGCATGCGCTGCGGCGATGTTTGCCAAAGTGACCTCCTCCGTCATCAATACGGAATGTCGTTCGATGCTGCTGACGACAACGTTGATCTTCGCTTTGTACCTTGGCCACACCACATCAAAAACGATGACCCAACCTAGAAAATACTCAGCAATATGAAGCAATCACGGGGCAGGAATTCCAGACGTTTTGCTGCGAAGAAATTCAACACGATCTCGTAAAAGTCCAAGATGTCCTTGTAAAACAACACGAGTACATCGAGAAATCGATCGCTAGTCTCGAAAATATTGGTATAAGCCTCGAAAAGGTGGCAGCTTGTTACCGATACCAGTCATCGCTTCCACGATAGCATCGAAGGACTGCGTCAAATTATCCGACATTTGTAGAAGGAGCTTAATGGGTCCCATATGAGCGCCAGAATATCGGGCTTGGTTTGAATGAACACTTCGATGACGCCAGCATATTGCTTTAGTCGGTCTAAGTATGGCGCGATCTTGCGAAGATTCCGTAAACCTTGGCGTTTACTCTGGTCGTTCTGAAGCTGAGCAGTGAAAGCGTACCTAAACTTCATCGATCGATTGATGTTGGATACACTGTCGAATAGAGATGGGTCCTTGAGGGAAGCCAAAAGGTCTTGTTTGGCGTTCTGGAACGCACCAGCCAGACGGGGTGCGACTTGAGAAGCCATAGTGCTCGTTAGAGACAGTCTCTCAGTGCGATTCCTACCGCTGGTCTGGGTCTTTGTGGTTTCTCTCGAGGTGAGGGTGATCAGCTTTCACCTGAGATACATGGAGCGTCTGTGCTTCTTAAAGCCTAAACGCTTAATGACTTGGCACCATTGCATATACACCTCAAACATAATTGGTTCGGCGAGTGAGTGATTCCTTGCTAATATGTTTGCGAGCCATGAGCCTCGGGCAGCTAGAAATTCTATTAGGCAAGAGAAAATGACGAGATAGATCAAAAACAAAAACATACAACAGCCGGGACTTGAATATGGTCACCCGCTATGCTAAATTTGAAACCCCGACAGATTTTTAAAATCATCTTGTCAGTCACGAGTTTGAACGATAGACCAAGAAGAAACCTGGGCCATCAAGAACAATGATTCAAAAAACATTTAGAAAGATCTTTCAAAAAAGAGAAAGTGGAAGCATGTTTTTTGGACCGTTTCTCTGGTCTCTAGACTCAGACTGTTGAACTGCCACTGTACTACAGTTTATTTACCACAGTCTGGCTAAATGATGGTTCTTTAATTCATGTGACATGTTCCATTTCAGCAAGCGGCATTACTAATATACCGCGACCGGTCAGACCGCCTTCATTTTCCCTTTTTAATTTATTCTTGAGGAGATTACGCTAGGGGCGTGGGTTAGATGGCTGGTTCTTGATAGCTATAGCAGACAAGGTGTGTGTTAGAGAGATTAAGTAGACAAAAATGCAAGAAGGATTGAGACAAGATTCAGGGTCAAGACTCAAGACTCATTGATCACACAAGAAGTGTTAGTTAGTCCTATAAAGTAGATAGTCTAGACTATTAAGGCTATTAATACGACTAGATAAACGCTAGGTAGGCAATAGGTATAATGATTTAGTTAAGGTGAAGCTCAGAAAGTTCATGCAGGCTGCAGGCCGGAGACTTGATATCAAATCATATGAAATATGTTACCAGCTATACCGATCCTGATGAAATAACTTGCACCTATGGCCCAGTGGTAAGGCGTCGCTCTCCTAGTTAAACCTTTTCTTCAAAAGAATGGGCTTTGGTTAAGCGAAGATCCGGGGTTCGAACCCCCGTAGGTGTGTAGTGAAGTTTTTGATATATGATATCAACTTCTTCACAATCACGCCTATCCCACAAAAGCAAACCATTTTATTACCTTTTAAATTCTTCTTCCTTCTCTAATAATGGCCCCTGAAATAATAGTACTTCTAAAATAACTCCCTCTTTTGTTAAGTGGCGCCTCAACATCTTGCTCGGTTATTCACCCGTGCCGCAGCAAGCCTTACAATTTCGATCCTTTCGTTGGGTAGCTTCACCGCCCTAATTCTGCCAGCATTTTCCGAGTAGTACCCAGCCTCTTTGTACCTACCCCGAAGGGGGTAGGGGCTTCTAAGCCAAAAATCAAATCTAAGACAAAACTAAATAAATCATGCTATATCCCCCATAACTTCCTAACTTTTTAAGTATACTCTTTTAAGATCAATCAGGAACTCACATGGCATCAATCCGTACACTAACTACGACCAAAAAAGCAAAAAACATGAATTTTTTTCGTTAGAGATGGTGAATTTGATTTACGGCATAGATTGATTTTTGGCTTAGAAACCCCAACCCCAGAAGGGGGTGGGGTGTATGTACAAAGAGGCCGGGTAGTGTTTGTTTTGTCTCAAATTATCTGCGTCCCCCTATTCGTAACTCAGGTATATCCTTTCTTAGGTGACGTTCATAGATAGTCATACACATAACAATAAAAACCCTTACACTCCCTATTCCTTTCCGCTCTGCTCCCACTCCTCTAAACTATTAGTAAAATCAGTCAGCACCGTCTATTCCACTATAGGCTAAAAAACCTCCCTCCGTTTCTATATCTCGATCGCTGCCGCTATCAACCGATTCCGCATACGCATGCGGCATATATACATACATACACACACACACACTAGAGAGACCTACCGTCTCTACCTAGCCCTGGCTTCGGTGGCACTGGTGAGCTGGGAGTCCTTGGTCTCTTTCGACTCCTATCAGAAGGCGATAGATATAGGTAACCGTAGCATGATGCATTGAACCCTTGGTCCCTTAAGTCTTGTTACGCACACGCACTCTATCTTCGCGAGCCAGATCATCACTATGCACCAGTCTCAATAGCTGCAATACACATACGTCCATCATTATGGTTTCCTCAAGTCTCGCAGGGCTACAGCTCTCAGAGCTTGGTCCTGGGTGAATACCTATGCTCAAGCAGTCGCAGCAAACGTCCACAGCCAACTCTTACCAATACCACAACTTATATTGCGTAGGACCAGAGGCCTCGTTACTTTTGCCTCTCATTAAGTCTACAATCGATCAGCGCATCGCATGGCTACATCAACTAGGCTACAAACATAGTGTAGCACAACTGGTTTGTAACGAAAGCCTTTGTTTGGTGTTGAGACTTTCTATCAGCTTCGCCAAATATATTTTGCGGGCCAACACTATCTTAGGTCACGGACCCACGGTCGGGGCGTTGGAAATCTTTAGATACAGTGATGGTCGAGACATAGATTCTGCTGGGGAGATCAAGGCATTTGAGATCCTAGGGCATAGGCGTTGAAGAAGATTGCTCGGTATTTTGGATGGAGCGACCGTTGACCTCAATTTTCTGCCTCGTCAACCAATTTCTCGACCTCCTGCTCGGTCCATCGATGGAACAGCTTCCGCGCGTCGGAAAGCTCGGCCTCCCTAGGTAGCCCATTTTTGACAGACTGAGCATGTAGAACAGGGACATCAAACTCGTATACATCCTTCCAAAGCTTGTTTTTGGCGTCCATAATGTCCTTCTCAACGTATTCGAAAGGCCGTCGTTTCTGGAGTTGCGTCACGGTGTGCTTGGCGGTGTCGCACAGGCCACAGCCAGCACGGGTGAACAGGGTCAACCGAGCGAGATGTTGAGGCGCCATTTAACAGAAGAAAGAGTTATTTCAGAAGTAATATTATTTCAGGGACCATCAAAGAAGAGAGAAGAAGTCTAAAGAGGGATAAGGAAGGGATAAAATGACTTGCGTGGGTTGGAAAGGCGTGGTTGTGAAGATTGATATCACCTACGGGGGTTCGACACCGGATCTTCGCTTAACAAAAGCCCATTCTTTTGAAGAAAAGGTTTAACTAGGAGAATATTTCTAATAAAGGACTTCTCTTTAAATATCTCATTTCCTTTTTTTTGATTTATATATATATATATTTGAAAAATTTTATTACTGTAGATAAGTTTGTAGGTAGTGTCTTCCAATAGTACAGATTTAGGTTGCCGTCTTTGTCCGTTGGCTGATGTAGACCCTGGTTTTCTGCCTGGCTTCCACCTGTTCTTTGTCTACCTCAGAGCCAGATCTCTTGAGGCACAGAGATTGCTAGAATCGCTATAATAAACAGTATTACTTCTCTCCAGACCTGATTCTTTTGCACGTAAACGTAGAGATATCTTCAATCTGAAGTACTCGCTGTAGTGGGAGGCTGTCAGGCTGAGAACCAGATATTTCTTAGTACGTTATAGCTTTTGTCTTAGTGTCATCGTTCGCATGTGATCTCTGGGATCTCTCCTACGGAAGAGATTAGCGATTGGCTCGATTAATCATCTACCATATAGTCGTTAACGAGAATATTCATTAATATTACGCGGCGCGCGCATGTTATGGAGTAGTGGGAGAAGGAATGGGAGACTGTCTCGCATAGGCGGGTGGCCTACCAAATCCTCCCAAAACCCACCAAAGAAATCTTATTCTTCGTCACAACCAATCCGATACAGACATCAGTGTCCCGTCATCATCGCGGTTTTCTAGGTTAATATAGGCTCAGAACGGCGCGTGGCATCTTGAAGCCATACTATGGATATCATCATATCAGTGAGCAGACTGAGAGCAAAATCCGATAAGGTCTTCATCGACCAACCAATATAATAGCCAGGACGGACTTCAAGCTTTGCTAAGATTTTTCAGCTCTACTAGCGAGAGCTACGTGTCTGTGGGTCTCTCCGGAAACCATTCTGGTTGTTAAGGTCCTACAACATACTGTACAGGATGCCCTAGGCAGTATAGCCGAAGGAAAATGCTTCCTGATAGAGTCTATCGTAATCTCCATCAGGGGCATCCCCACAAATCTCAGGGACGGTCTCCAGCGGGCCAGCATCGATTGCTCGAACATTCGCTGGCCGAATTTACCGACCGGCGAGTTCTGCCCTGATTCAAATGCAAACAACCAAAGTGACCTCCAGAACTGATGATCTGGAGCTGGCTCCTCAGTCAGTTTAAACCCTGCCGAATACATTCCGCGTCGTGCGCCCGACAGCGACCGATACTTGATGCACTGTCCTTAGTGTCCATTATGGAACTACCCACATCTCTTGCATTTACGTCCCCCCGAACTTCAATTCTTGGACATCGGCCTTGGCCGTAGTTCCATAACGTGTCAAAATTTTTCAAGCTGAGAGTGTGTGCGCTTATCTTACAGTAGGACACTCGGGCCCAAGGTAGCGCAGCATATTCACCGTACCCACACGCTCTCGAAGGTGTGCAGGATTGAATACATTTGAGGGCAGACGGGGCAAAGATCTTACTTCCAGCTCACTGGAGAGAACCCGGCAGTGACTGCGCCTTATGGCCTCCTTGTGAGAAAGCAACGGTGATTGCCACCAGTGGACCACGCTAGCAGATATGTTTGGCAAGATGGTCGTGATAAGATTAGGATGGGTGTATGATTTACTCGTATAAAGGTTAGGCGATAATATAAAGAAGGAGAGCAGAGGAAATGAAGTACATTACATAGAATCAGAGACGGCTTTTTCATGTCAGTCACAACGGCTTTGTAAATTTCTTCATGCACCTTAAAGTAAGCTTAAATTGTTACGACGCGTGCCCAGGCGCACTAACCAAACATGCCAAAAGACCAAATATGACAGAACTCATGCTCTGTCATGCCTGAGACCGATATAAGTAGCGCACATGACGTTAAAGGTGACGAAGCCTTAACATAATTAGATTTGAGTTATATCTTATGTCGTAGCCCAGAACTAGACGACCGAAACTTTGGGCTTAAACTTCGTAGGGGAATTAAATCAATTGCAAAGATGACAATTTAAGCTTGGATTTTCATTATAAAGGCAATCTTGCAGAGCCATAACTTGGGCCTATAATCATTTCAATATTTTTGAATTATCTCGTCCACGCAGATCGCGGTTCTCGACCAGTGCCTTGGCGAATACCCCGTCTCAGGTCTGGTTCGGATCAATACGAGGATCGCCGGCTTTTAGGTGCTTATTTCCGAGACACCATTTCTGCTTACTGCCGCCTCCCCCACAACTTTCCTTCAATGACCTGACATCCAGTATCACGTATTATGATTCAAGAACAGCCCCCAGGACAACCCACAACAGGGGAATCGACGGAGCAACTAGATCCTGTTTCTAGACGAAGGCTACAGAATCGCCTCAACCAACGTGCCAGCCGTAAGTGGCACCGACTCTCTTCCCCTCTGACAGCTGGCTCACCCACATGTAGGTAAGAGAAAACAGGCAGAAAAACAAAGAGAGAAGCGAGAACAACGTTGGATTATCTACACCAACGAGGCCAAGGCTTCTCCCGTGACAAAAGATGTTCGCGCCGAAGAGACGCCGGAATCGACCCCAACACCAGAAAACTCATTAATAAGTCAAGACCACACGGGCCCGTTCACATGTGGCACCTCTCACCTTTCGCCAGTGCGATATTTTGATCAATTAAGGAGGCAAATCGTCGAAGCCGCTGGCAGATTATCGCCTTCGCCTAGTCTTATTCACTCTGTGACACAATTCAACATTATGCGAGCAACGTTCGAAAATGCTGCCACCATGGAACTTACGATGGATATACTAAGTGAAGACATCGCGTCATCCTTCAATATCGCTGGTCCGATCACATTTCATCTACCGCCAAGCCTACAACCAAGCTCGACGCAAAGGCGAATCATTCATCATCCATGGATTGACCTTCTCCCTGTTCAGTCATTTCGAAACACTTTAATCGTGAGAATGGCAGAATACGACGACGAGGAACTTTGTGGGGATCTGTATGGCCTAAGTAGCTCTACAGGGGAAGTTGGGTTGATAGTTTGGGGCGAGTCGTGGGATCCTTTTGCTTATGAATTGTCAGAAGAAGTGGTGAAGAAATGGAGCTGGATGTTGAAGGACTCTCCAGAGCTCCTTATATCCACGAATTATTGGAGGAGGAAGCGAGGGGAGAAGCCCTTGAGACTTTCCGAGCCACGCGAACACTCTATACATGAAATTGAATGATAACAGAGTAACAAATACTCTCCATGGCGAAACATTCTACCAGGTATACTTCTCCTGGATCATCTCCTCACTTATCTCCCAAAGGCGTGTAATATTCTGTTCATCTCGGACATGCGAGTGCATGTGATCATTTGCAACGGCATTTTGACTCAAGAATGATCCGTTATAGTCAACTATTAAACTCCAAATGCGTCAGTGCCATGCTTTTAGGAACAATAGTTAGCACTGACCTGAGATTGTAGAATCAATCATTCCTGTGATGATGGTCGCTGCTCCTTCCGACCGAGTTGCCCACGGTTGCATGTCAAATTTGTTTCCGTCCGCATCCACAAGAGCTGTTCAAATATGAGCATCGATTTCTGTGTCAGACAAAATTTCGTTACTTACCACCAGGTTTTTCCCACTCCTTGACCGTTTCCAAGAAACCTGGAGGGCAGTGTCTTTGCAAGCCGGTGCTCACAGCTAGCGAAGTTAGTCTTCTAGTAGAGTATATGATATGGGAACGAAAAACATACAGCCAGGATCAATGCTGAAAACGCGGATGCCTTGACTCTTCAACTTTTCACCGAGCCTTTTTGCGAACATGGTGCGCGCGGCATTGGACTGACCGTACGCAGCCCAAGGCTCGTAGGTCTTTCCGTCCTATGAAGAGGGTCAACTTTTCAATATGCTTTCTGACTCGGGAAACATTGTTCGGGACTCACGCTGAAACCAAGATCATCGAAATGAACCTTGCCTTGTCTCATAACCGCGCTCGACGTGATGATAATCGATGAAGTCGGGCCAGCTGCCTGAACTTTCGGCAAGAGGAGCTTCACAAGAAGGAAGTTTGCGAGGTAATTGACACCGAACTGCATCTCAAAGCCGTCCTTAGTTTTGCTGAAAGGGCAGGCCATCACACCAGCCACAAAGACGACATGATCAATCATGGGCACATCTGCGAGGCCCTCCTCAACTGCCTGACGGATTTTGTTCAAGTCATCGAGCTCCATGTTGAGAAAACGATTTTCGACGTTGGGGTTGGACTCCTTGATCTTTTTGATGATCGGAGCTACCTTTGACTCGGCACGAGCACTCAGGATGAGGAGCTTAGGATCGGCGGCGGCCAGCTGTATGGCGAGTTCACCCGCGATAGACTGCTCGGAGACACCAGTGATCAAAACTATTGCATCCGAGTGTATTAGTTAATATTAATGAGAAGAGTAAGTTAATTGAAGGTTACCTGTTTTTCCGGCAAGCGATTTGCCATACTTATCCAACACAACCTCGGAGCGAAGGATTTGCTTGACAGACATTGCAGCTGATATGTTTAGAATCAAACAACTTGTTTTGATGAATGGAACTAAAGAGAATGTTGATATGAAAGAGCTCAATGAACATCAAGCGCCATTCTTATATCTTCCTTTGAGATCGTACGTTCATGATACTTGGACTTAATGGAGACCGTAAGTCCGAGAAGTAACGGGGCTACGAATCTCAAACTCCGAATACATGTCACCATTCTGGCTCATTGAGCTAGCGCCTTGTCACCTGTCGTGAAGAACCAATTTAAAGTTATGATGTGAAGACAAAAGATCGACACTGCTTGTTCTGTCCCTTTGTCGGACGAATCACGATGCTGGTCCCACGGTTACATTGCCAGATTAGGCTAGCGCACTGTCATCATCCCAAGCCCATAGTTTAAGCTCATGAACTGAGGCTCCGTACTTTGTCATCATGCAGTATGGGCGTTTTCAAATTGCACTACGATTCATTGGAGCCTTGCTCAAGATCAGAAACGTCAATATTGACTGTTATCACGTGCGTCAATGGGAAGACTATGGAGGCCGATGAACGCAGAGATTCGAGACTAACAAGTAAAACCGTTCCAACCTACACATTTTCTACCTGGGATCAGGCTGTGCGGCTAGTATATTGATAGAGTTCACTTCGATTATTCCATAGAACGGACTTGGGCGAGCCAGTTATGAATCATTTACAAAGAGCTTGAGAAAGAAGTCTCAAAAGAGGAGGAAACAGAGAGTTTCAAAGAGATCTATTTACAAGGACATCAACGAGGACGCTCATGCCCTACTTCCCGAATACTAAAAGTTGAAAATGGATAGCCTGGAATCCCCTGCCTGATCAGAATGTGCCTGTGCCTAAGATCGACGAAACCAATGAGAGGCCGACCGGTGGCTCCGAAGGCGATCAATAATTGATTTTTTCTGCAATGGCGCTTGTCGGCCTGCATATGGAAATCCCTAATGCACTATATGCACCATAGAAATAAGCAATATCCATGGTGTCAGCCAATAGTACGAAGTAACTAAGGGCAAACAAGTACAATCGGAGGATATCAAAATAGACTCCGATTGGGCCCCTCGGAATTCGCGTTCGACACATGAATGTTTTTCATCACCCCTTACGCAGATCACTCCCCTCAGTCTCCTTGAAACCCGGCGAACTGCTACACCAAGCCCTCACAATGACACTGTCAAACACAAACCCTCCTCACGCGCCCGAGTCATGAAAAAGCCATGGCGACGACAGCAGGATATCAGCCTCTCCACGACGACAACACACCACTCAGACCAGCCATTATAGCTGGGATAATCTCAACCTGGATAGCCACCTTCCTCGCAGCCGCAGACAGCACCATCACATCAACCCTCTCCGCCACAATCGCAAACGAATTCCACTCCCTCAGCATCATATCATGGCTCGGCTCCGGATACCTAATCGGGCTAACAGCCACACAACCACTCAGCGGGAAATTGAGCGATATCTTCGGTCGACGGGCTAGCTTTTGCTGCGCATGTTGCATGTTTACGATCGGAAACCTTGTTTGCGGGCTCGCCGGGTCGAAGGTCGTTCTTATCGCTGCGCGCGTTGTTACTGGTATCGGTGGCGGGGGATGTATCTCGATTGCTACGTTCATCGCATCGGATAATATTCCACTCAAACGACGTGGGATATGGCAGGGGACCGGGGCTGTGGTTTATACGGCGGGGATGGGACTTGGGGCTGTGATTGGGGGTGCTGTTAATGATGCTGTTGGTTGGAGATGGGCGTTTCTTGGGATTGCGCCTGTCTCGTTGATTTCTGGGATTGGAGTCGCGATGTTTGTCCCGGAGTATACCGAGAATACACAGAGTTGGTGGGAGTTATTGAGTCGTGTTGATTTTGCTGGTGCTGCGACGTTGGTCACGGCTTTGGTATTGCTTCTTGTCGGGCTTAACCATGACGGGCCTGAACTTGTCACTGGCTTGTTCGCGATTACCATTCCGCTTGGTACGCTCCTCCTCGCTGGCTTTGTTTTGATTGAATGGCGATGGGCCACGGAGCCGATTATTCCACTATCGCTCTTCCGTCGACGGACGGTAGTGGCCGCATGTCTGACTGCTTGGTTCATGTCGATGGCATTCTATGCGCTGACCTTTTATGTCCCGTTATACATGAAGATGCTGGGCCATTCTACCAGCGAAATTGGATTGCGTCTTCTGCCTGACTCCATTGGCGCTGGGCTTGGATCTTTCCTGGTCGGGCTGGTCATCCGAGTGACCAGCAAATACGGTGTTTTCCGGTATACCATGACCCTGCTGTTGGTGCTAGCATCGATGGGCTTCGCTTTGATCTCGGTTCACACGCCGTGGATTCTCCCAGAGGTATATCTGTTGTGCAAAGGCTTTGGGATGGGCGGGGCCTTGACGATGCTCATCTTGGCCCTGCTGCATTCTGTGCCGCACGAGAGACATGCCACTGCCACATCTGCCTTGTATGCCTTTCGGTCGACTGGAGCGACCGTGGGACTTTCGGCTGCCAGTGCCATGTTCTACCACCGGATGAATCAGAGTATGCTGGACACGGGGTCTAGCTGTCTGGAGGGAGATCAGTGTTATCTGGATGCTCTGCATGGAGCTTTCCAGTTGGCATTAGCCTTTGCTACTGCCGGATTAGTGTCTGCGTTGTTTGTCGCAACGTATGATAAACGTGGACAGGAAGATGAAGGAAAGGAAATGGACGAAAATGAGTGACCATTGCTTTGGGTAGCTGGGCAACACCATCTAAGCAGCCAAGTAAGTACCAGGAAAGAATAATAGCTTCCGCCGGCAATAAATTTAGGGTTCATCAAGCTCTGTTGGATTAGGAACCACATACTTACTTGAACTCGTAGGGCTGGCCAGGTCCAATGATTAATACTGTGTATGTTATTATTCATAGCAGTTGATTATGAGATTGGGAATTGATGTCCAGGCCCGTGTCGCAGTGGTGGTGGTCTCGAACTATTCTGATTACTTGATCAAAACCAGACCGGAAGCAGAATTGGTTGAGGCCGTCCCCACTCTCAACGTGATCGGGTCCATTCCGCAGGTTTTCTGCTCGGAACGGACTGCCTAAACGGTACATTCTATGCGGTAGCTACACTTTTTTGCTTGACAATTAGTACTGTACATACCAAGCTGCAGATGTGTGCTTTTAACTTGCAGTATGTGAATCCAATTGTGTAACAATCTATCTTCCACGCATGTTTCTCGAAATGCCTTTTTCATGAGCCTCATTTGGAATTCTGAGAATTTTATGAGGAACAATCAAACCTACCAATAGCCGTATATGGATGCTGACGTCATTTACCGATCGTGGCATCTGAGTCTCTGGATCGCAGCGTCAATGATGGCTTCGGGCTGGATGCAAGCGGTAATATTCTGGTAGATCATATGATGGATGCATGGGAAGGGGCGGGCATGGGTACTCGATATAGCTGTATCGATCTATATCTCTCCATTAATCCGATTCCCATATCCGACCAGGAGGATGTTGAAATAAGAAACGAGTATTGCGAATAGCTAGCTCCTTAAACCTTGACACGGACGACCGCCACCTCGCTCGAGCATCATCTATTTCCAGAAAAGATGTTCCCGAAAGATTCCAGTAGATTCCATTTGCTCGTGCGAGGGTGTTGGAGCACGGAACGGGGGTGGTGGGGGGGACCATAGCAACTTCCGAGGTCCCTTGTCACCCGTGAGGGGCAACCGCCCAGTGAGCCTTGAGGAGGGCTCGGAATATGCAAGGATCTTCACAGGGCTCACAGAGAGACTTAGTACTAACACAGTCAATAATAATAGTCAATTTAAGAGACCTGGAAAGTTGAAACTGCAACTAAACAGCCAAAACACGGGGATTGCCGGGCATTTTTGATTCGCAAGCGCAGTTCCCCGCAGGCGAAGACAGTCCCTCCCCGCTCCCCACATTCCGGCAGCGGCGGTCTGGCCCAATCGCAGCCTCGAGCTTAGGAATCAACTGTGGCCCAGAACTAAAGAGCTGACAAAGAGGGGCCCTTTCCCGAGGATTTGCCAGATTGAGAGCTCTCACGGTAATGGGTTTCCCGTCATTCGCCCCGTGGTTTTCGTTGGTAACTTGGTGCTACTTACCCTTGGATCGGCTCACTTTATAAAGTGCGGGGGCGCCCTCGGCGGCCGGTCGACTTTTTCTCTTTTCTCATTTTCTCTCCCAGAAACCTCCTCTCTCCCTCCCCCCTTCCCTCCACCTCAAAATATACATCAAAATGGGTGAATGCCCAGTACATAAGTCCGCCAACGTGGCTGGCCACGGCACTCGCAACCGCGACTGGTGGCCCGAGAACTTGAAGCTCAACATTCTGCGCCAGCATACCGAGGCAACCAACCCATTGAATAAGGACTTTGATTATGCTACTGCTTTTAAGAGCCTCGACTACTATGCCGTCAAGAAGGACCTGCAAGACCTGATGACCGATTCTCAGGAGTGGTGGCCCGCGGACTTTGGCCACTACGGCGGTCTCTTCATTCGCATGGCGTGGCACAGTGCCGGTACCTACCGTGTCTTCGATGGTCGTGGTGGTGGTGGCCAGGGCCAGCAGCGATTTGCTCCTCTTAACAGCTGGCCTGATAACGTCTCCCTGGACAAGGCTCGCCGCCTGCTGTGGCCTATTAAGCAGAAGTACGGTGACAAGATCTCTTGGGCCGACCTGCTGCTCCTGACTGGTAACGTCGCCCTGGAGTCCATGGGCTTCAAGACCTTCGGTTTTGCCGGTGGCCGTCCCGATGTTTGGGAGGCCGATGAGTCTGTCTACTGGGGCAGTGAAGTCGAGTGGTTCACCAATGATGTCCGTTACAAGGCCCATACCGAGCAAGATGCCGCCAAGCAGAGCGACATCCGCACTCGGGATCTCGAGGACCCTCTCGCTGCCGTCGTCATGGGTCTCATCTACGTCAACCCCGAGGGTCCCGATGGCAACCCCGACCCCGTTGCTGCGGCCCGTGATATCCGCGTCACTTTTGGCCGCATGGCCATGAACGACGAGGAGACTGTCGCTCTGATTGCCGGTGGCCACACCTTCGGTAAGACTCACGGTGCTGCCCCCGCTGACAACGTCGGCAAGGAGCCCGAGGCGGCCGGTATTGAGCAGCAGGGTCTTGGCTGGACCAACGCCCACGGCACTGGTAAGGGTCCTGATGCCATCACCTCCGGCCTGGAGGTGACCTGGACCCGCACTCCCACCAAGTGGAGCAACCAGTTCTTCGAGTATCTCTTCAAGTACGACTGGGAGCTCACCAAGTCCCCCGCCGGTGCCAACCAGTGGGTTGCCAAGACCAACGACGAGCCCATCCCCCATGCCTTTGACGCCAACAAGAAGCAAAAGCCCAGGATGCTGACCACCGATTTGTCTCTGCGCTACGATCCCGCCTACGAGAAGATCTCTCGCCGCTTCCTGGCCAACCCCGATGAGTTTGCTGACGCCTTTGCCCGCGCCTGGTTCAAGCTTCTCCACCGTGATATGGGCCCCCGTGCCCGCTGGCTCGGCCCTGAGGTCCCCAAGGAGACTCTCCTCTGGGAGGACCCCATCCCTGCTGTCAACCACCCTCTGATCGATACCGAGGATGCTGCTGAGCTGAAGCGCCACATCCTGAACTCGGGTGTTGAGCCCACCAAGTTCATCTCCACTGCCTGGGCCTCTGCCTCCACTTTCCGTGGCGGTGATAAGCGTGGTGGTGCCAACGGTGCCCGCATCCGCCTGGCACCCCAGAACAACTGGAGGGTCAACAACCCCGCCCAGCTGCGTGAGGTCCTGAACGTTCTGGAGGATATCCAGCGCAAGTACAACAGCTCTCAGACCGGCAACAAGCGTGTGTCGCTGGCCGACCTCATCGTTCTGGCCGGTTGTGCCGCCCTGGAGAAGGCCGCCGGTATCCCCGTCCCCTTCACTCCTGGCCGTATGGATGCCACTGAGGAGCAGACCGATGTCGACTCCTTCAGCTTCCTCGAGCCCATTGCCGATGGTTTCCGCAACTACGGCAAGTCCTCGCTCCGCGTCCGCAGCGAGCAGATGCTCGTTGATCGCGCCCAACTCCTGACCCTGACCGCCCCCGAGATGACCGTCCTGGTCGGTGGTCTGCGTGTCCTGAACGGCAACTTCGACCGCTCCAACCTTGGTGTCTTGACCCAGCGCCCCGGTCAGCTGACCAACGACTTCTTCGTCAACCTGCTTGACATGAACACCGTCTGGAAGCCCACCGACAACAACAACGAGGTCTTCGAGGGTGTCGACCGTAAGACTGGTGCCAAGAAGTGGGATGCCACCCGTGTCGATCTCATTTTCGGTCACCACGCCGAGCTGCGTGCTCTGGCTGAGCTGTACGGCTCTTACGATGGCCAGTCTAAGTTCGTGCGCGACTTTGTGTCTGCCTGGGATAAGGTCATGAACCTGGACCGCTTTGATGTGGTTTACTCCGGCAGCCAGGGCCGTGCTCGTCTGTAAATGTTGAAATGCCTTGACGTTGATGATGTGAAATTTTGGACAAGCACTACGTACTGCTTACCTTATGTATCTCAATTTGAATAACGAAGATTGTGAATAATGAATTAGCCAGTTTATTTTCTTGTTATACCTGCCTCTTTCCATAGTTAAATCTAGCTTCAGTCCCTCATCACCGTCATCTATTTTAGAATCTCGTTAATGGGGACTAATTTTGGTCCAGTCTCTTCAAAAGCCACCATTTTGCCCCACCCGTAACCTTCCCACCAATCACCATTCCTCCTTTGTCTAACCTCGCAACTACATTCAAATAGGAAATTTCTGCGTATCCGTATCCCTCATCCCTAGCATCCACCTATGAGACCAGAAGAAACAAAAATAGTCCGACGAAAAGCTTGTCGATCGTTGTTTCGACCCTTGCCCGCGGATTTTAATTTGACACTAGCTCTAATAATCCTTGGATTAATGCGTTAAGGTTGTCAGCAGGCTGCAGCCTTTAACGGCATTAAAAGGAACGAATACGACCGTTCTTTAACATACGCGAGATATGGATCTCTCGGGTGGCAATCCCTTTAGATCGCGGCGGACACACCGGAAGTCGCGACTTGGTTGTGTGAATTGTAAGAAGCGGCGTATCAAGGTAAGACTATATCATGCCTTGCACCTCCTCTAGGACTTGACTTGACCTCGGGCCTTTTCGTTATTGTCAGTCATGTTGAACATTCTGCGTGCTCTATTCTGCCTCCCTCGGCGAAAGTCTTGGATTACATTGATCGCCGAAACTGATGGAAATGATGATCTTTCACAGTGCGACGAAAAGAAGCCAATCTGCACCAGCTGCGATAATCATGGCGTTGAATGCTCGTTCTCAGTTGTTCTTCCGACATCTCCAGCTTCGGAGACACTGTCGCCGAGTGCAACTATATCCGAAACATCTCCTGAACAAAACACACAACCACGTTCTCGACGATTCCGACCATATGCATACTCTAACGGAGGCCTGAAGCAGACATTCAAATTATCCAAGCCCAAAAACCAAACCTCATCACCGGCCCAACCAACAGAGCCACCAGTCGAATTCTTACCCTTCGAATCCATCTCGCTGGCCGATCTACATCTTTTCCATAATTATACCATCTCAACCTACCAAACCATGGTGGAAGGCGACGACAAGAATGGGGTCTGGCAGAATCACATCGTCCAATGGGGCATGGGATTCCCATCAATTTTACATCTCATCCTCGCTCTATCCGCCCTTCATCTCGCATACAAGGATCCCGAGTCGCGCGACAAATATATCCAGCAAGCAGATAATCACTTCACATTCGGCGTTCGAACAGTCACAAGTGTCCTATCACAACTCAACGCCAATAATTGCCAAAAGATTTACATGGCAGCCGTGCTGATTTGTTTCAATTATTTCGGTCGTGGACCAAGGCCGGGAGAATATCTTATCTTCAGCGATACTGGCGCGGCTGAATGGCAGGTTCTCATGCGAGGTGTGAGAACGATTGTCATGTCCTACCATGCTAAGGTATTCAGCGGGATACTGGAGCCAAACGTTGACGAGACAGAGCCCGTTCTGAGCGATGCTATGCGCATTGAGCTCCACGATCATACAATTCACGTGGAAGCATTACAGCGACTCATCGAGCAAGAGACAATAGACGAAGCGGATCGCACCATGTATACAAAAGCAGTCAACGACCTGTTAGAGATCATGCGACAAGTCTACGAAAAGCGATCAATTCGAGACCCGGGCGTTGGCCTGATGCATTTACTGATTGGTTGGCTTTACCGCTTGCCGGAGGAGTTGGTGGGACTATTGGAACAGAAAGAGCCGCGTGCTCTCGTCGTATTAGCATACTGGGCTGTTATGTTGAAGTATATGGATAGTGTTTGGTTTATGAAGGGCTGGTCTGAGCATGTATTGTCGGGAATATCGGGGTGTCTTCAGCCCGATTATCGGTCTTGGATTGAGTGGCCTTTGCGAAGACTGCGGCAGGATAGTTGATTATGATACCCAATTTTAATGATATGCTACACTACGGAACTATGCGAGTCTACTGCAAAGAGACAAATTAGTATATTGTAGCCTGGCAAAAGGGGTGACGCTTGCATGGCGGCTGAAAGCGAATTGTATACTAGGATTAAAGTTTGGTCATGGAGTTTTTTTACATCACACGTGGAGCTGGTAGATAGAAAATTTAATGAAAATCCTAAAAATAAGTATCTATCTGCCTGAACGCTCACAGTTCCCAGGTTTCTATTGGTATGAAGTTGAAGAAAATATTTGGTATCAGTTCCTAAGCGCGGGTCTATCATAAACCGATCCACCCGTACCCACACGTATTCGTTCTTGATATTTCCCGATGCGGTAATCAGGAATAGATCGTCAGGGCGCCACTCAGAATGGCCTGAGAATAAATATGGCAGCGTAGGTCGTCGTTCGAAAATTAGTTTTTCTAATCAAGACTTCGGGATGGATATCGTTTACCATAATGCCACCAATGGCTCGAGCCCCTGGGTTGAGTTCTACCCTTACACACCCTCTGCCACGGCTGGTTATGCCTTCATGGCAATCTTTGGTATCGCGACAGTCGTCCATCTCGTTTTGATGTGTCCCTTCCGCGCGGCATACTTCATACCTCTAGTATTAGGAGGAGTCTGTACGGTATCTCCCGTCTCAACTCACAAGATTCTTTGCTAATCAAAACCGACTAGGCGAAACATTTGGTTACTATGGCAGAGCATGGTCCCACCAATCCCGGACGGAAATCAGTTCCTGGGCCCTACAAGAAATGCTCATTCTATGCGCACCACCCCTCGTCGCAGCAACAGTCTACATGGTCCTCGGCCGGATGATCCGCGCCTTCGACGCCGAACATCTCTCCAGCATGCACCCGAAATGGCTCACATTCGTATTCGTCATGAACGACGTGCTATGTTTCTGCACACAACTTGGTGGCGCAGGTGTCCAAGTCACCGGGGACGCCAAAATCATGGACATCGGCAAGAAAGTCGTTCTGGCTGGGTTAATCTTCTCGTTATTCGTCTTCGCGTTTTTCGTTGCTATTGCGGTGAATTTTCATCGAAGACTTCAGAATATGCCTACGCCTATTGTCACGATGAATCCGGATCTTACGTGGAGGCGATATATGTGGACGCTATACGTTGCCTGTGCTGCCCTGATGGTTCGCAATCTTGTTCGGACGATTCAATTCGGCGCTAATAGGACGGCGGATATCAATACGAAAGAGGCGTATATTTACGTTTTCGATGCTTTTCTTATGTTTTTGACTATGCTTGTTTTGATCATCTATCATCCCGGACTGCTTATTAAGAAGGCGCGCCGGGCGAAGAAGGTTGTGGACTTTACTCAGCCTTTAGGAGGTGATAGAAGTTCGGGGCAGGTTCCTTTGATGGAATATGAGCCAAGGCCGATGCCTTAGTGCAGAGGCGATATTTAGGTTCTTTCTTGATTTTATTTCGGAATATGGCGTTTGGGGGTTGAGATATTAGAATGAGTCCATTATTACTGTTTTTAAATTCAATTTTGCTTCGAAAGATTTATAGAACATTGATCATCACAGAATTTAGGTCTATTGATTGTGACGACTGTCGATTTTGCTAGACCATGATAAAATTGCGATCTGTGCAGATGGTTCGAGATATTGGTCCCTCTCGATTGTCCGTTTCGGATGAACTACTTAGCTACTAGACTAGGTATCCACTTTAGATTGTGGATTCTGATCTCAGCAGTGAATACTCGACAGTCTCCTCCGTATCTGAGAGTTCAGGTACGTAACCCCCGAGGTATGCCCGGCTGAGCTCCCGTTCCTCCCGCTCAGCAGCCTCAAACTCTTCCATTGTCGCACCGAGAATGTATGAAGATCCTGGAACTTCATCGACCGACATATTCGCAGCGGCGTTTTCCAGCATCTCGACAATGCTATGATGACCATACCGCCGAGCAATGTCTAGTGCAGTCTTGCCAAAATGGTCACGAGCCAGTGCATTTGCGCCATGGTGAAGAATACATTCCGCCAGTATCTCTTGACCCATGGCAGCAGCCAAATGTAATGGTGTCCGACCATACAGCAAGGGTGTGGATGCATCTGCACCTGACTTGATCAAAAGTATCGCCACATGTTGATGGTCTCCTTCCATCGCCTTGTGCAGCACAGTTGACCCTAGGCAGCTTCGAGCATTGATGTCAGCGCCCCATTTCAGCAAGGCCATGACAGTGAGCTCATTGCCGAAGAATGAAGCCGAATGGAGGGGCGTTTCAATATCTTCGTCGAGAAGAACTGTTCGTGTGTTTTGACGAAAACCCATCGCAGTTGGAGGCCTTCGACTAGATTCGCTTGGTTCTGGATTGAGGAGAGCTTGATTGATCATGCCACCGGTATCCTTCATCTTAACGGGACAGCTCTCGTTGGGGTCAGCCCCAGCCTCGCACAGGAGCTCAACAACCATGGCATTGTTGCAGGTTGTAGCGAGGCTCAAGCACGTCTCATTGCTGTCAGTCCGCTGTGAAATGCTCACACCTTTCCGCAGGAGAGCCTGAACAGCCGCCTCATTCGAGCCTTTGATAGCCATATGCAAGCCATTCATTCCCAAGCCCTTTGTCTGTGGGAGGTCAAAATTGAGTTTCCCGTCGGATTTGGAGAAGCGCAGATTCGTGTTGAGAGTGTTGATCTCAGAGAGTGACATTTCCTCGATTATCTCCGTCAAGCCAATGGCACAGGTGAGATACCAATGCGTAGGATTTTTCAGGCCACGCCTACTCTCACGATAGAGTAGACTGACGATCCATTCAACGCTACCCCCGAGGTCACATAAACGCCAGTATTGCATTCGTTTCTCCCAGTCGTAAAGAGCCTTTGACTTTTGGAGCCCGATGAAAAGGAAATCTTTGATCTTGGACGAGGCCCCCCGTTGTCGGTCCTGATCACTGCAGCTGACACAGTGCTGTAGCCAGAACATAGAAGCATAGCCGTCCAATGAGCTTTCGATGCAAACCCCGGAATCCTCTGGACACTGTGAGTGTTGAGGGATGGCTATATGCAGAAGGACATCCATGCATCGCGCCAGCAAAAGCACATTCACTTGCGATGCATCGAACTCGGGCCGTGTTTCCAGATATTCAAGCACCGAGGTATGTGCGTATCGAAATATTCCTAACTCGGTATCTTCCACAACCAAGTTGCAAGTCATTGCAAGTATGTCACGCTTGCTTAGCGGGCTGTGTTGTCCATCATCGTCGACCGAGACCGCTGCTCGCAATTCGTCAATTTTTAGGGGTCGTTGCGTGGCCATGAGCCATTTGAGGACCCGCTCTCCAACGGTTTTGCTACGCGTTCCCGACTGCGCGATCTGGTTGTAAATCATATCGTATGTCTCGGCCAGAGATGCAGGTAGTCTTCCCAACTCTTGGAGTATATCCTCTTCGCATTTGATTCGACGCGGGTCGCAAAGGTTCTGCAGCTGTAGGGTCACCCATCGGAACCTGGTAGTTGTTAGCAAGACGACCCATAAAAATTTCACTCAAATACTTACATTCCGTGAGCTTCGTAGGTCAAACGATTGATGATCAGCTCTCGCAAAAGATCAGATACCACACCTCCAAGTAGTCGACGAGAACGAATAGCCACATCTACTTCGGTTATCACAAACCTTTCGATGTCATCCGAGTTGTCGGCTGCATGAACATATAGGTTCGGAGAATGCTCGAGTCTCCAGACAATATCAATTTCATCACGGCTGGAGACAAATATCTTCACCACGTTCGAAGACTGCTGAATGATACTCTCAAGGCCATCCAGGAGCTCGTGCCGTCTTGTGGCGTCTGCTTCGTCAATAGCATCTATGACGATAGTAGCTGGGGCCTCATCTAACACGGCCAGGATCATTTCAATCGCATCGTCGATTGACAACTTCATTGGTTGTGGGCTGTCCTTGACAAATTCCTTGTGCTTTTTCAATGCAAATTGATGTATCGGCTTTTCCACTGATTTGCAGACAAGCTGCCGTGCAATACTGCAAAGGATATGCTCTGGATCTGCTCTTTCAGGCTCCATTTGGTTTCTGGCACAATAGAAATATGCAATCGGGGCCGAGGATGAAGTCTTTTCTCCTTGAGCAATGAGGTCGTCCACCACTAAAGATCTAGCGTATAATGCCAGTCAGCCCATGTTACCTTCATGTTTAAACAAAACCTACATCAACTTTGTCTTCCCCGAGCCCGGAATACCGTGCAACCAAAGAATAGAGGAGTAGCTGGTAGTCTGCCAAGCAGAGAACACCGGTTTCTCCAACAGCCACAGGCAAGTATCCTGAAGACGGCCTTTTCGAACTGCTCGATGATGATGCATATAAGGAACATTCGATATCCAGTTCAGAACATCTGACCGATGGGTGGTATCAAGTTGGTCTTGCCAGTCGACCAATAACACGGACATTCGGATAATGGGTTGCTCCAGGCCCAAAAGCGCTGATGTCAAGTGTTGCATCTGCGTCTGAGATGTACTGTCTAGTATTGGATACGCTCCTGACATGAACTGCGCGTTCTGGCTGATGTCGAGCGCCATGGCCTCCGTGTGTTTTATGATACTGGCAATAGCTTGCTGTCTATCAGCGTCGACTAGCTGTGCGTCTTGGCTGACGAATTTCTCTGCTGCGTAGACCTCACTCAAGAGCTCGTCGATACTATTGTCCGAAAATGAAACTGCGCTCTTAGCCAAGCGCATCGCAGTGTTCTTGGAATAATAGTGGAGTGCTTTCCCAAGAAAGACCAAGATTGAAGCATACAACTTGGTAAGCGACTGTGCCAGTTGCGTCTCAGCTGGAGTGAGTACTTGCGATGCCAGGTAGATGCCCTCAAAAATGGCGTATCGGGTTATCATCTTGGCGATAGCATCAACACCCTGCAGCATAGCACCGAAAATACTTGAATCGTTGATTGTCAGTTGAAGGATCATCCGGATACCCGCCCATGGTAGCGACGCGTGGGTCGGGTCATATTGAACTGCAATATCCCCGACTTCCTTGAATTTGTTGATCCAGACAATCACTTTCTCAAAGACATCTCGCAGGATGATGATAGAGCCGTTTTTTCGCCTGATGCGCCATCTCTTGCGCAAGCATTCTTCTCTTCGCTGCTGCGCCAGGACGAGAACATCCTCAAGAATGCCTCGTTTCTCCGGATTCTTGAAGTTAATCAGAGAGATTTCGGTTTCTGGAACTGTTTGAATGGCGTTGTCCCATAGACTTTGACTCTTTTGAATTATCGGTAGCGCAACGCCTGTTCCAATCGTCGCGCCAGTAGAAAGCGGGGGCGATGGGCTGAGAGTAATGGTTGGCACTGTTTGAGCCATGGATCCTAGAGACCGGAAAGACTGATACTTCGATCGTACTCGGCAAAGCCCTGGTCATCCAGATATTGGAAATCGGGTGTGAACATACGCAGGAAACTGGATGTTGGCGACCGAGTCGAAGTGAGACTGAACGGCCCCCACCTGCCAAGTCATTGAGGCTGGAATGTATTGCGCCCGAGACCGGCTGTTGTGTACGAATCTTGCCAAAGCTAAAGATAACGATCCATCTGGACTTTCTCGATCAATCTGATTGAGCTTTTTTAATTTCATTGACGGAATAAAACCCGGGGGAATATTTGACTCGAGAGCTGTCAGTCATCTTTTAGAGCACACTCAAGAAGAATGGGAGGGAAGATCGACCATATCGTAAGCCTCTGCTCAGCTGTCAGGCGCAGCGGATGATGACCGAGGTTGACAATTTAGACGTGGCGGAGTGTGGGCCCTGCCCTGCCACCCAGCTCCAGGTATAAGCAAGTCAGCCAGATCTCCAGTCATGGCTCGTATAATGTGAATTTTCGCGATCGGAACGCCATGGAGGTACATAACGGCCCATGCCAACGTCTTAAGCCGTCACAACGACTACTACACATGGCTACTAGACCTAGCAGGTCTAGGTCTGCAAGAAACCAGGGAGTTCTTTTCAGTACGCTTTCAATCAGAGTCTTGTCTATAGAGAGATGTAAATATCATTATTAAGATCCACTGGAGGCTAAACCAGAGCCGTCCATACAAAGTCCCAACCAACACATATCAAGGCCAGACAGGCCCGACAGCATACTCGTGACAGCACCGCACCAGCATATACAAGTATTATGCCGATGATCAAAACTTCCAAGACCCAAACGCCATTCCACTCAAAAGAGGAAAGCAGGTGATACACGTAGAACTTCACAAGAAAACTACATCTGGTTAAAACCATATGATCCCTGCTACTAGACCAATGACCACAGCCATGCAGCTGCCCCGCAGTTCTGCTGTGTGGGCAGCAGCGTCTATGGTCTGATCACTCGATGTTGTGTGCAGTTTTTGCGTCTGGACTGTGGAACCATCACTAGCGTTGGTCGCAAGTGACGCATCGTTCGCAGAACGGGCTAATGTTGCTGATGCTTGCTCGCCAGTCGCGTTTTGGGGTGTGAGCATTGATTCCAGGTATTTGAATCCTAGCTGAATTAGGGGTTGCACCCGGGAATTGGATGCAGTGTGCTTGGCGTGTTCCCAAAGACCAATCGCCCTACGGCAGGCCTGCTGCCAGTTGTTGCACAAGGTCGGAATCTGCCGTCCCGCTTCCTCCTTGGAAGAAGTATATAAAGGCGAAGAGTTATTATCGGGATAAGGCGTGGTTTCGGAGCGGATGTCGTCAGTTGAGGTAGGTAGAGGAGAGGCATTAGAAGGCGTGATAGGGGGGTTGAGGATCGTGGGCGCGGTGGAAAGACTTCGATTGGAAAAGGAGGTGAATAGTTGATAGTCGTCTAATTGCTGGATAAAGTATGTTCGAAATGCGCGAGCGCGTCGACCGAACATAAATGATGATGACTCGGGAGCGATATAGGAGAGTCGACTTTTATTCTCGACTGGGGTAGCTTCGCTGGGGACTATCGGCGCGCCATTGGATGGTGAGGAGCGTGATATACGACTTCCACGCGTACGATACTGCGCAGTCATCACCCATGACTTTTGAGGGTCAATGGGAGGTGTGTCCGGGGGGAATGCGGCGACGCCATCTTGAATCAGGGGAAGCTCTGTAGGCACCAACCATTAGCATAAACAAGAGCATTTCTCGACGGAATCAGGGACAATGGACGTACTGCGAGCTCCGCCGGTAAAGTAACTAAAGTCCGCAAATTTGATATTGTAGACACTCGACAGCGACGGCACGAGAGTCAACAATGAGAAGACAATCAGCGCCAGGAGAGGGAGCGCGCCCGGTTTATCCAGCCCCGGGCGCATCATCCACGATCACCGGTCGGGAACCGGGGGCCGTTGGCGAGGATAATGCGAGGGTGTCTATGAGAACCAAGAGACACTAGTGACGGTCGCCTTGAATGCCATGGAGAGGGGTCCGGAGTGGTGGTTTGGGGGGAATGTCTCGGATTTCACGGGGGAGCTGTTTTAGCTCGACTCGATCCTCAAGGAACAGAACGCGCCGACGCGCAGAGATGTGGATGAGGGAATAGAAAAGCTCTTCGGCGAGCACAATAGGAGTACCAAGAATAGAATTAAATAAGATTTGTCTTGGGAGGGGAGAAGATCCAAGGAATGGATGACGGCGATAAGGCTGAGAGGGTCACCTCTTGTCTCTCGGTTGGTGCGAAGGTCGATGCTCTCTCTCTCTCTTTCTGTTGCTTGGCGTCCATTCGGCCCGAATGACGTCGACGAGGGTCGCGCAGGTAACGGCTGCAAGCGTCGCGATTGGGTCTTGTTTCCCCTCCTTTTTTTTTTGACGCGGTAACCCCGAGCTAATTGACTCTGTACATCTTCTCGGTATAGATGATAGATTGGAGCCAGGAATGTCTCTCCGGCCACGCCAGTCTTTTTTGAGTTTTTCCAAACGGCTTCCGAGAATGTTGCCTCAGGCAGCGACATCCCGCGCAGAACCAAGTTTCTCGCCGCAGTTGGCGCTCCGGAACAGGAAATGAGACCTGAATTGGATCTGAAAACTCGGTCACACAGGGTCCAAGCTAACTGCTTGACGTGGGTGGAGCTAAGTGTACTTGGAGGTGAAAGTCTCTAGGGAGGGCCGACCGCTCTATGATCTCGAGTTCGGTGAATAATTGGCCGATACTGGAATTCTAGATTTAACAGGTTTGTTTACCTACAACGAGAGGTACAATCACCATGGTCAATGCCTTGTTATTAGGATACTAGGTAAACTTAGTAAGGTACCCTTCTACTAACATCCTTGTCAATAGTAGTTGTCTAGGTACCAGTGCAATATACTTGCGAACTGCAGGGCCCGTGGGTTAGGATATACGGAACGCAGATGGACCCTTAGGGTCTATGTAATACATAGTAGATCAATGCTCATCCTGATCAAAGGCGTGCCAAATGAAGATATCGCGCTACTAACAAGCCAGGCCAGTTTTCTATTATTGCGTCCAGCTGATATTCCCCCAGTTGACACGCTCGATCTTCACAGCCCTCGCGGCGCAAATATTGCGATGGAAGTACAGCCTGCCCGTAGCGGACGGTAAAGCAAAAATAGCGAATCAAGATACCCAAACACCCTCTGCCCTATGCAAGATAATACAATTTATCTTGGCGAATGATGCCAGCCAAGGATGCCTTTACTGGGCAACACCAGTGCACTCTTTCCAAAAAAGCAACCGATCGGCACGATTAGTTAGTCTCACTTGCATTGCTCTAGTTACTGGACTCTGTACCAAGGGCAGTTACTCTGTCATCATTGTGGTGGAGGCTATGGCGGGCCTAGCCGTCTTACACCTTTCGGTTAACTTGCATACGACACAATAAATATAGAACCGTTGCGGCGTATTGCGCGTCCACCCTAATATGCCTCGACATTGAAATTATTATGCGGCCTACACACACAAACAATACTCGGTTTTCTCATATCACATATACTATCATATGACTGGTCGTTCAACATAAGACAATCTTTATTGCCCTTCAAACCTAAATATAAACAACTCGCTAGCTTTATCATGAACACGCAATGCAGTGCGGGGTATACCCTACCCTACCCATCACAGCGAAGATCATTCTAGGCTAACAGATTTCCAAAAACCGCCCCATCCTGGAACAGCCAGGATCGACCAGGCGATTCCAAGAAACTGGACAGCCACTCTGGTAGGGCCGTCGAATTGCGACCATGAGATTCCTCACCGCCACGACTATGCAGGGACACCAGTGCGTGCTCTAGCTGGAAGCTTGTCCCTCCAGGCTGACCTATACTAAAGGCTCCTAGAGTGACTGTCTCGCCGTCATCCACACCAAGCAGAATTACGCGACTGGGTGAAGCATGTAGAATGTCATGCAAACTCTCCAGCATTTTCATACCCCTCTTAGCCAAGCCGTATTGAGGAGCCCGCTGGCAGAGTAGAGCAAAACCATCGAAGAACGTCGTGAAGCTGGATCGTAGTCCTTGGTCAAGATTGATCTGCAAGCCCTTTTCTGCAAGTCTTCTCTCATCGGCCTGAATAGAAAGCAGGCAGACCCCGAGACACGCCAAAGAGTCCACTAGCCAGATTGGTAGCATGAACAGCCTTTCTGCAGCTCCGCCTTCCTCGTCGCCTGTTAATGCATAGAGCTTGGTTATAGAAGAAACCGCTTTGCATGTAGCATCCATCAGTGCTCGACGGTGGGAAAGTGTGAGCAAGTCGGTGCCATGCTTAGGTGGCGTATTCGTCTCCCGATGAAGATGATTGCATGGATCAGCAAAGGCCCTGTAGAGCGAAGCCTTCGTACTGTGGATAGAAAGATAGAGATATTCCCTCTTACGAGGAATTGCCGGGTCCGCGACGTCCCAGGTTGTATCTGGGTTATCAAGCCAATATACGGGAGGCAGCTGGTCAATGATCACCTCTTGAAACCGCTGTGCGAATTCGGCTACCACGGCTGCAGCATGCTGGTCATCTTTCCAAGAAGGTGGGCTCATAAATGCAGTGAGATACCGAGCTAGTTTGATGTGGAAAACTCGGTCGGTGAACGGAGTCAGGACATAGGGCGTGGTTGTCAGTGCCTGTAGATTGTCGTGAGGTGGATCGATGTCAAAATATCCTTCGGGGATGAGAGGCCAGAGGCCGAAGAAGGTGCACATATATCTGGGGCAAAAAGTGTCAGACTAAAAATCTAGCAACTTGGAGAATTCATTAAATCAACACCTACCGATCCCCGACATAGAGATTCCAAAAGGTTCTACGTCGAAGCTCCATATCCAAGTCACTGATGGAGATACCGGGGTCTTTCAGATGTAGCCCCAGCTCACGTGCATCTTTGACAGCAGCACTCAGGACCGACCAACTGAGCCGAATCTTTGCGTAATTTTGCAAGTAACACACGTGGTAGAATCTGTGCTGGACTGTGATAATCGACGGCTTTCTTTCAAGTGCTTGAAAGTTGCCCAGTTCATCGGCGAGCGTACAGAACCAATGCTCCAAGTGGTCGAGATGAGTACTCAATACTCCAGTGGTGGGGTATTTTGGATGCGGCAGATTCTGAATACTGAGAAGACTGACTCGGAGAACGAGAACTCCGAAGTTGATATCATCTTCTGAGATGGCTTGTCCAGAGTGGTCGTTGGTCTCTTGTGATTTGCACCACATGTCGTATCTTGACTGGAACGACGGGGGATGAATTATTTCGTATACTCGGTTGATTTCTTGTAAGAACATGCAAACTAGAAAGTCCGTGATTGATCGATCTGGCCAGGTTTTCCGGGGTCTCGATGATCCTATAGTTTCGACATGTTCACTATGTGATTGATGTTAGTACCATGGTCGGTATTTAACACAGCATGGAGCTGAAGAAACTAACAGAGATTCATAAGTGATTGGGAGAAAGCTCAGTCCCTGTGACATATGTCCCAGAGATTCTAGGCTCAAGTCGTTGGAGTCAGAATCATATGAAGATAGCGTCGCGGAAGTTTCCCGCTCTTCACTGTTGTCAAGGACAGAGCTTGGTCGGCGAGTAGGTGGATGGCCACTGGAATCACTGCTAATGCCCTTCTGTGGAGGAGCATTGGAATAGATACAAAGGTGCTCAAGTCCACGACCTGTGCAGTGATTACATGGCTTCTGTCGATTACACTAGGGGCCAGTCAGTAATTGAGATTTCCTTCGGGAATATATGAAGTCATTCTCATGCCTTTTGCTTTCGTCGATTGCACTCCAAACAAGACTTGATAGGCTTGCGCCGTGTCCGCTTTTCAGCCTGCATTTTTCAAGTATCCACAGCGAGTTTATCGTAAGAACTTTCAAAATTCAATTTGGAGGGATTGAGTTCAAATACGAGCCATTTAGTATTCTAGAGATAAGCCGCCAAGATTCAACAAAAAAAGGCCCCCAGCTGATGATACCCCAGTACACCTTAAAACACACGTGGCTACTACGGTACTACCAGGATTATGGAAGAAATTAAAATCTTACTGCAGAATTCCATGAGCTCTGCATATGGCCCCAAGATTTACTGTTGGTAAGTTTCATCCACCGGTTTGAGACACGCGATATCAAACTAGCACATTCTTCAATCGTAGTCTGATGTAATCACCCACACAACCGAACCGTTCGAACGACAGTTGAATGATGAGACATTGACAAAGCTTACCCAAACTAGTTTTTTCCATATCATGCTTGAATCATGCAGATACCTGAAAATAATCATTCCTTTGTCATTAAGTCTTGTGATCTATTCCAGGTACGCATGTGGGACTGTGTACGATTCGAAGCTATGGAGTCGAGCTAGACGAAAAACGAAAATTAGGGCGCCCCTGAGTTGGGGGCCGGCGCATGGAACGCCCTTAAATTGTGCTATTGTAGGGCTAGTCGCTCTTTACTCGGGGCCGGAGCATCGGGTCTCCGCCACGTGGGCCCGCTTCCCTGAAAACCATGCAATCGGGGCGCTTAGAGTTTGGAACTTGAATAATGGCAAGCGGAGATTGACTGCTAGTGGCCCAGTAGTCATAAAATTCAGTCAGCTTCTTTTTCTGCCCCCAAAAGAGACGTTCTGCAGCGTCACAAATCAGGACTTGGACTTGGATTCCAGAACCTTATGATATCTCCATGAGTTTGAGCTTAGAGAACACGGGAAGATATCTAGCTTATCAGCCGCTAGTGCGATTTTTCGGCGATTTCTTTCCATTTAGGAAAAAGGTATCATCATTCATAATGTCAATCGATGAATAGTGAAGTTGATTGGAAGCTCTTCCGATGCAAATTCGAAAGAGCGCTAGCCCCATTGCATTTGTGGGATGCATAAACAGATGCAAAATTCGGCCCTGTTTGTGC
Organism: Penicillium goetzii; assembly: GCA_037043885.1. NCBI lineage: Eukaryota > Fungi > Ascomycota > Eurotiomycetes > Eurotiales > Aspergillaceae > Penicillium > Penicillium goetzii. The sequence continues at coordinate 619,802 of JAWLST010000007.1, read as the reverse complement.
TATTCCTGTCATTTGGCCAACTCGCTGTTTATGAACACCGAAATCAAGACACCATTAGATGGTATCTATCATTGTGAAAATGCAGGTTCAACTCTGAAAGGGTGGGCTCAGACCATGCTCATGCCTCATGGACTACCTTCATGAGAAAGCACCAAGGAGGCTTCGTAGTTAATGATACTGGAAGAAGGCGAACGAGCATGACATTCGAATCTATGAAACAAGCAGGGAATATATCGAGTATCTTTCAACCTCTTTATTAGAGATATGAAAAATTGACATTCTAAGTATATAGACTCTAATCAACATGCAATATTCAGTTCCCCAAGGACCAACCCGAAGCCCGCTTTCTAAGCCCACCGTTTGAACGCCAACATTCTGTGTCTTTCTGCCCCTATTTAAATTCACAGAGGGATGCTGTGTTCGGGTTAAATTAAATAGTCTAAATTTGTCAAGGTCAAGAACGCACCTTACGTCATAACATTCCAACCCCCCTTAAGAGTAGCATCACAAGAGGGCGGAGAGTATCCCAGTGCTACAGTAGACAGCCTGCCTTTTTCCTATCCTTCAATTCCCCTTACAGACTTGAAACTGTATCATATTGTCATATAATTGTAGATGATCTTCGCTTTATTGGAACATCTCGTTGAAAGAATTTTAAGGAAATGAAACATAGATCAACCCATTGTTGGTCTAGCCCGTGACTGCCACCGAGAAGCGAGCTCTGCCTGCGTTTGGCGATCGCGCTCACATTTGATGGTCTAAGTCTCTCTCAGTATGACCCAAAAAACAAGGTCGACAGGTTCACCCCCTAAAATGACGGAAATCCGCTCCTTGACCAACCCGCTTTCTCGGGGGCCTCGGGACCCTTCAAAGAATTAGGGATCATATACCCACAACGCCTCCCGCTGTGCGGAGTACATACCTGTGTGACACCGGGAGCATACAACCTTGAATTAAGAACTGTACTCTGAGCCAATCTTTACCCAAAAGTATCTGTTGTAGATAGCTCCTGGTGATGCCATAAGCCCCTTGGTGTGACCCTCCGGGGATCATCCCTTGATGGCACTATCATCCCTTAAGCCTTAGGAATTCCATAGAGCACAGACACCCTTTCAAGGCTCACAGTCTCCTAGACCAGCGTGCTCCCTTTGCAATGAAACTTGTTAATTAATACCCCGCTAAATTCTTAAGCATTCAGACCCCCGTCGTAGAAAAAAAAACGGTCTCGTGTAAAACTCAAGCGATGATTCCACGCCAACACGCCGACGCCGCCTGAATAGTACGAAGGCATACCACGAAGACCAAGCCTACTAATTCAGTACCTTTTACAAACCAATGGGACACCCAGAGATATCTCAAGAGACCTTTGGCTATGAGTCGAAAACAACCCTCGATCTCCGAAATAGTGTCGACGATGTAACGCCCATCCCGGCGCAGGAGAGCAGACTCCATCTATTCGAGACTCAACCTGTGCCTGAAGAGCAGCAATGGACGCCCGATCTGCGAGACTGGTTGGTCTTCATCAATATACTCATCCTTGCGATGATGGACACTTTTGATGCGACGGTGATGATGCCAGTTCTGCCGGTAAGCCATGTATCTCTATGAATTGTTCGCAATCTCGATGCTAACATGTTGGTGTGAAGGAACTGGCCAATACCTTCGACAAGCCACTCGTCAGCACTCTCTGGGTCAACACCGCGTATCTTATTACCAGCGCTGCCAGCCAATTGTTCTTCCCAATGATGTGTGATGTGTTCAGCCACGGACCACTGTGGATTATCGCAGGCGTGTTGAGCACGATCGGCTCCGGTGTATGCGGTGGTTCAATGAGCCTGACCGAGCTTATCATCGGCCGCTTGGTCCAGGGCATTGGCGGAGGTGGTGCGACGGCACTTTGCTTCGTCATCATGGCGGATACAACCCCAGAGTACATCCACTCGCGATATTCATGCTACATTTTGTTGACACGACTGATTGGATCAATGTTGGGCCCCGCCGTTGGCGGACTTTTCATCGACAAGGGCAATTGGACGTGGGCTTGTTATTTCAATTTCGTCTTTTGTGGGTTGGGCTTGTTGTTGATTCCCCTTTCCGTGGATTTGCGAGTTTCCAAGAATATCCCGCTCCGAAAGCTGCGCATCTTGGATTGGTCTGGAGCCACGATGGCTTTGCTCGGCCCGTCGAGTATTCTCATCGGTCTGGGTTGGGGTGGAATCTTGTATCGGTGGCTTGAGTGGCAGACTCTAATGCCCATTGCTGTTGGTGTTGCAACCCTCATTGCGCTGGTGTTGTATGAGTCGACATGGGCGTTACACCCGCAATTCGGCGCGAAGGTATTCAGGTCACCGGCAGCGATCATGACCTACGTTGGGTGCTTCTGTCATGGCTTTGTGGTGAGTTCAAATACTTCATTTCGTGTGTTTTTGCAAGGAGACTGACCTCGAGATCTAGATACTCTGCCAAATGCAGTATTTCTCGCTCTACTTCCTAGCGACCAAATACTATTCTCCCACGGTTGCAGGACTAGCGCTTCTGGCTCTAACCGGTCTGGCACTTACACCTGCAGCCGTGGTAGGAATCCTACTCGCAAGCGAGCCGCAGTGTTCCAAATACATCACCTCTGGCGGATGGACCTTGACCATTCTCGCATCCGGTTGTTCCATTCTTCTCAACAGCACGACGCCTACTGTCGGATGGGTGTTTCTGTTCCTCTCAGCCGGCCTGGGTCACGGACTTCTTCTGGCGAGCTATAATATCGAGATTCACAATATGCCAAAGGGCGAAGGAAACTCATTTGCCACGAAGCCGATTGTCATTTCAAATTTCATGCGGGCGTGGGGAATGGCAGCCGCTATACCTATGGGAGGTGTCGTGTTTTTGAACTTGTTCGGAGATGAGCTTCAGAGCCTGGGGCTGAAACGCGACCTAATCAATACCGCCAATGGATATCTGGTGCTGATGAACCAAGTACAGATGTCGGATGATCAGAGAACAGCTATTCAGGAGGCATCTGCTACAGCATTGCAGATTGTATGGGAGCTTATCACGGGTGTTAGCGCTGTGGGTGGTCTATCTTCAGCATTTTTGTGGAAGAAAAAGTCATCGTAGAATGATGAATATCATATTTGTGGGGTTCTCTGGGATTTTCTTTTTCTTTCACTCCTGCTGTCTGGTAAGATATAGGCTAGCGATAAACAGTAGTCGCAATAGGGTTGTGGACAAAGTCAGACTGGTAAAACAACGCATCAAAATAAGCAAAGACATCAACGAGTGTGGGAGGTATGGGTATTTAGGCTGAAAGAAGTACAAACGAGGCGTGCAGGGATCCCAGCCTCACATGAGGCTGCATTGATCGCGGCGTCGCGTGGCTCGACCTGGCTTGGTATTTAGAGGGACTTTGGGTGGGGTGGGAGCTGACGGACCAGTAGTCTCAGGGGATGTCTTGAGTCGTTCCAGTTCCTGCTCTTTCATCCGTTCCTGGGCCTGAAGTCTAAGGGGAGTCACAGGTTCCCTACCTCCCTTGATAGTCCAGCCCTGAAGGCGATCTTTTCCAAGCTCTTGCAGGGTCTTCTTCTCCACGATACTGTACTTGCTTGGATCTTGTCTGTCGAAGTCGAAAGGCTCATTCAGCGAGACTGGAGGGTTGGTGATGATCCGTGGAATTCTCAGACTGTTAACCGAAGCGGAATGAAGCATCAACGGATGAAGTAGAATCACATCACCCACGTTGCCGGTCATCTCGTGGAATTCATGGCATTCCTTGATGACTCCGTCATAGAATTCACCACTCTGGTCATCAGGCTGGCCACGAGGAACCATGTATGGGGAGACCCCTTCCGGATGATTGTACTATCACCAGATCAGGTTAGCAAAATCACAAGGATCAATCAAAACTGCCAAGCCGGTTGAGCTTACCAGATGCTGAGCCATCTTCTTGATGGCATCAGAACAGACCATAGTGCCACCGGCATGTTCCTTGATATCAGTAAACAAGGGGATGACCAGCAAACCCTGCTCAGGCGAATCGAGGAAATGAATGAAAAAATCGCCATCGACATGCCATCCATCCAGTTCAGACGGATGGGGCCATTTCCCCTGGGACTCCTCCGTGCCAAGATTGACAATGAAGGCGTCGTTCCAGGTGGCCGAGTGCGCCGCCACGCGGTCCTCCCCTCCGAGTAGCTCGCAGATTGCGGCCCATGCTTTGGGGGCGAAAGTCTGCACGGGTTCCGAATTGTGCTCGGGCATATGGATTCGTTCGGCGGCCCAGGTTGACTTGTCTGTAGGGGAACACCCCAGTCGCGTCCACACTCCAGCCGTCCAAGCGGCTGCCTTGTCTCGGGAGAAGCAGTTGGTTAGGCGGACGTAGCCATGCCGCATGAAGTGGTCAATCTGCTCCTGGGAGAGCTTGTATCGTGTTGATTCATTGTTGGAAGCCATAATGTCAGTGTATCAAAGAATAGTAGGAAACGCTGTGTCGACTCCAGTCACGACGCTGACAAAGTACTGCACTTAAGGTTCCGTCCCGTCCGTCGTTCTTGCCTTTTGAGAGTCAAAAATGTTGACAATAACACTGTTGGTTCTACTTTGGTCTCTATTACCCAATAGCACTGCCGAGGTGTGATTCCGGCTAAAATGAATATTCATCTTTGTTTGGTACCTTTGAGCATTCTCTGTTCGCTCCTCCCCGCAACCTATTGGCGGCGTCTTGCGCCACTAACCACGTCGGGCTCCCCCTGGGTTCGTTTGGACTCATTATTCGATCGCTGACCTCGTGAGATTTCTAGGCTCAAACCCTTGGCTCTTCCTTCGCTTGCACCAATACCCCAGGCTAGTCAACAAAATTGCCTTTTTGGTTAGCTTATTTGGCCACGGAATTAGCTCCACGCCAAAGCGGACTCGGCAATTGCTTCCTAGCTGGAGATAACCTTTTGCTCTCAGACCGCTGTCCCACAGAACTTCAAACACGCCAAAAGTTCGATACGAGCAAGCTCATTACACTTGAACGCCCGTGGCTCTCGCTTGACTTCCTGCCAAAATGAGAACGGGGCTGGTCCGTTAACTACATTATGTATGTAGCTGTGGATGATCGATCGCCTAGTGGGCCTCGGCCCGCCCAGTCTGCCGTGTGGGGGAGCCGACGCTTGTAATCAGAGCGCCCAAGAACTTCTTACCAAAGCATCAATCCTCGGGGAAGCTGTTCAGCGAACGTCCACGACAGGCTGAACCATGCAATATGTGCAGGCTAGCCATATATTCCAATTATACTATGCCAATTCCCCTTCCTTCCACTGCAAACAACCGTCAACCCAACTTCCTCCTCGTCTCGGGTGAAATGGTCATGTTGGCATCCCTTGGCAAGGAGGAATGCCGGGCTTAGTACGGTTCTCGTGCGGTTCTCGTCCAAGCGAACCCCGGTCATTTCTTTCAGACTCTTCCCTTCAGGGCAAGGCTGGGGTCACCGAGAAGCTAAATTAGCCAAATAATGCACCGATGGTCTGCTCGGCCTCAACGATGGCCGTTGCACGCGATGCCCAGTTACATACTAGCGTGACCCCCTTGGACAACCTTTCGCCCCCTCGTGAGATGAAACTTTGTCATAGTTTGAATATTTGAGAAGAGGTTCTAAGTACCCCGTAGTTTTCATCGAGGAAAGCTGGGGTAAGGTTCCAGAACGCCACGCGAGATTAGCCGGTTTATTTCACAGTCCAGTGTTTTAGGATGGTGGATTCCAAGGGGTTAAAGGCCTGGGGTATCCCACAACAGGACAATTTTCCTAGTTCTCAGGATCTCCTGGCGCGTGCCTTGCAGCCTTGTCCAAGACTTTAAACTCGTCGGTATTACGTCTCCTGCCGACAAAAATTCTCTATAGGCACCATGCCTCTCGCCGTCGGACAGTCCGCCCTCAAGTCGGAGGTCGAGGTTGCCCAGGCCGAGATCCCACAGCTCGAGGAGGTCAAATGGTGGCGTGAACCCGGTCTGCGAAGGCTTTACTTCTGGGCCTCCGTTCTTTGCGTCGCCTCTGCGACTACCGGTTACGATGGGTAAGCCTGAACGATTGTATTGGGTATGTAGCAAATCGAGGCTAATCGTAAACCACAGAATGATGCTTAACACCTCCCAGAATTTGGATTCATGGCAGCAATTTTTTAATACTCCCTCCGGCTCTAAGCTGGGATTGATGAACGCGGTCTACCAGATTGGTAGTTTGGCCAGTTTCCCATTTGTGTATGTGAACGAATCATTCCGAGCCCACTCACAAGCCGAATATATTCTCATCTCTGTTCCGTTTAGTCCATTCATGGCCGATCGCTGGGGCCGTAAGCTCCCCATCATCGTTGGATGTCTTCTGATGATTCTCGGTGGACTCCTTGGCGCATTCTGCAAGGATTATGGAAGTACGTATCTGCTGTTACGCTAGATGACCGTGACTACCGCTGACCTCAATTCACAGTGTACGTCGCCGGTCGGCTGTTCCTCGGTTTCGGCAACAGTCTGGCCCAGATGGCCTCCCCGGTTCTTCTTGTCGAGATCTGCCATCCCCAGCACCGTGGCAAGGTCACTACTATCTATAACTGCTTGTGGAACCTTGGCGCATTGGGTAGGTCTCATTGTCTTGGTTATACGTTACACTACTGACTGCAAGTATAGTTGTCGCATGGATCGCATGGGGCACGATGTACATTGAAAACGATTGGTCATGGCGGAGCTTGACCATTCTCCAGGTTTTCCCCGCCGTGATTCAGATTGCCCTCATCTGGTGTAAGTGCTCTAACAATTTTGAATTAGAACCTATCTAATCGTGTTGCAGGGGTCCCGGAGTCTCCACGTTGGCTGGTTTCCAAGGAGCGATATGACGAAGCTCTTGACACCCTGGCCTACTACCACGGCAACGGCGATGAGTACAATGCGACTGTGCAATTCGAGTACCGCGAGATCAAGGAGACCATCCGCCTGGAGATGGCTTACCAGAAGAACAGCAGCTATTTGGACTTCATGAGGACCCGGGGTAACCGCTATCGTCTGGCTCTCCTGGTTTCCCTGGGAATCATCTCACAGTATAGTGGCAATGCCTTGTTCAGCAACTATACCAGCTTGATCTACAACAGCATGGGCATCACTGAGCAGACCAAGAAGATTCCGGTATGATACTCGACTACCCCTGAGTCCATATCTTCATTCATGGATGAATGTCTAACATTATCTCTTAGCTGAACGGCGGTCAAACCCTGCTGAGTCTGGTGGTCAGTATTAGCAGTGCATTCTTTGTCGACCGAGTTGGACGGCGACCTCTCTTCCTGATTTCCACTGTGGGCATGGTTCTCATGTTCCTCGCGTGGACAGTCACTTCCTCGATGTATGAAAGGACCCAGGATGTCAAGACCTCTGGTTATCCTCAGGTCGTCTTTGTCTGGCTGTTCTCTGTCTTCTACGCTATCGCCTGGTCTGGGCTCTTAGTCGCCTATTCGCTCGAAATTCTGCCCTACCGACTGCGCGCCAAGGGTATCATGATTATGAACTTGACTGTCCAAGCCTCCTTGGTCCTTGGAAAGTAAGCAGCCCCACCTTCTCAGCTGACATTGCCATACTGACTGAAGTGTACTAGCTATACCAACCCAATCGCGTGGGAGAATCTGCCCCACCACTGGAATTTGTCACTCATTTATACTGTACGTATTGCTATTCTTGAGTATACCTACCCCACTAAACTACGTGGAATTTCCCACTAACATTCAGCTAGATTTGGATCTTCATTGAGCTTCTCTTCGTTTACTTCTTCTACGTTGAGACCCGCGGGCCTACTCTCGAAGAGCTGGCCAAGATCTTCGATGGTGATGACGCCGCCGTCGCCCATGTTGATTTGCGCGAAATTGAGAAAGATATCTACGTTGATGGGGGAGCCACCCATCATGAGAGGGCTGCTTAATTGTTCTGCTGCCTAAGTGCTTTTGCCTAATGGGGATGATGTCGATGACCCAAAGCTTATCTACCCAATTATACCCGACTCGCTGTAGGAGTTTAATGAATTTGTTTAGGTTTTCATGTCTCTCAAAATAACCAGGCACTGTAGTATGTTGTTGTAGATGTCGTTATTGCGGCTGGATCTATTTCGAGTCTTCTATTTGTACGAGTATGGTTACTGAAGAACCAAATGTCAAAGAGAGTTTCTTTTCTCAAATCATAAGCTGATGCGCTTTTCTTAGGCCGGCGCCCCACGCCCAAAGCTTAACAACAATAAGCCCCTCCATAGCCTCCTCCCACTAACAATAAACGCGCACTTCCGCGATCGGGTTATTGCACAGCCGCAGCCGCAATATGATGACCAAAAATGTTACAATTATCTTACTGCCCATGGATCAAGATCCAACAGAGCATTATCCCAAGATCGCAAATCATCCATGCTGCCACCCAGATTGATCGAAGCGGGGATAGTAACCCAGCCATTCTCCTTGGCCAACTAAAATTAATTCCGCAGTCACACAGCGCCTCACACAAACGAGTTCCTGGAGCTTCCGCGATGTCAATGATGATTGCTGACGAAATCAATGGCTTTGCAACCTTACCTTCCTTAAGGCGGTTGGCTGCGCTTGCAGGACGCGCCTTCCCCAGCGATGAGCCTGCCTGTTAAACCTGACCGGTCGACTATTTAAAACCTGCGATCTCCTCGTCGTTCCCTCTTCATTCTCATCCTTTCTCGCATTATTCTCGCCTTCCTCGAATTCTATACTTCAAGCTCCATTCTTTCTTGAATTCCTCTTGGTTTCTCCAACCCTTACCATCTCTTATTACAAACAGTCTCTATACAAAACCAAAATGCGGATTCTCGACATTACCATTGCTCTTTCGAGCCTGGCATTGTTCGCCGTGGCCGCTCCAACTTCCCTTGGGAAGAAACAACTGCCCGATGGAATGCCTTTCCCGAGCCCAGACCAGGTGAAGCTGATCGAGCAAGCTGCTCATGGTACTCTGCCAAATGGTCCCCCTCCACCAGTGATCAGCAGCCAAGGCATTGTGAATCTGCAGTTGATTGCATTCAACGAGCTCTTCGAAGTTGCATTCTTCAATGAACTCATCACCAACATCACCAACAAAGTCGAGGGCTATGACATCGATGGGGATGATCATGTCAAGGTCCTGGATGCCTTGATGGCAATTCTTGCCGTATGTATTACCAGTTCTTATCCCCAGGTTTCTCATTGACTGACAGCTCTCGTCTTACAGCAAGAGGAACTTCATGCGCTCCGCGCCAACGATGCCTTGGAACACTTCAAGGTGAACCCGATCCAACCCTGCCAGTACACTTTCCCTGTTCAGGACTTTGGATCTGCCATCGCACTCGCGGCGACTTTCACCGACGTCGTCATGGGCACCCTGCAGGATGCGGTGGAGCGCTTTGCTCTGGGTCATGATGTTGATCTCGCCCGTGAGATTTCCTCCGTCATCGGCCAGGAAGGAGAACAGCAGGGATGGTTCCGTATAACCCAGGGCAAAATCCCCAGCGAACTGCCCTTCTTGACTACCAGCGACCTCAACTTTGCCTTCACTGCCATCCAAGACTTCGTCGTACCAGGCAGTTGTCCCAATATCCATGAGATTCCCCTGCGTACCTTCGAGGGGCTGAAGATTCTTTCCACTCCCGGCCCTCACAATCAAAACATTACTGTCCAGTTCAACGATCCCGATCATGAGGCTGAACACTCGCTGTGGTTGACTTATATCAATCAGCAGAACCTGCCGATCGTGGAACCCCTCCACATTATCAGTCGGGACGACGACCGGGTTCAGGCGGAGGCACTCTTCCCCTTCGATGATAATGAAATGAATGGTTTGACCATCGCCGCGGTGACCAAGTCTGGCGGTCCTTTCACTGATGCGAGTAGCGTGGCTAAGTGGACACTCGCTGGGCCCGGTCTGATCATCGTCAACTAAACCGAGACTGCATGCATTTCTTTCCTTTGACATTGCTTGTTGCACATCACGTTTTGAATGACATTGACGGGCGCTTGATCAATATTGTTACGAAGGAACTTGGTGGTGACTCGGTGTGAACAACGACTTTATCTCTTAGCGGGCGATGGGATACTAATGAATGAATTCTCAATTTCGAAGATAATATTACGCGTAAGGTAACAAGGCAGATTGAGCGAGGTTCTCAGCTACAACACTTTGGAGTGGGTATGCACATTCATTGAAAAGGAGTGGGTTTTATTGTAATGCAAGAAAAAGTCTCAAGTAGAGATCCCACTATGATCAACTAAAACTAAATCTTGGACGGTAGGTAACACATTCGATTCGAAAGTAATCATCTCATATCTAGAATGCACGAAGAACAACATACGACCACAACCCAAAAATCAACCCCAGCCGTGCTACAGCCCTAGCTCAGCTTAAACTATAAGACCAGCTTACAGCTTACCATGGCCAGCGTGAGCGTTAACACTGGACACCACAGAGGTGTAAGGAGCAGCGGAAGCAATGTTCTGGCCAGAGAACTTGGAGAAGAAGCCGGTGTCCGCCCTGTTGAAGGTGCCGGAGCTACCGAATCCGTTCATCTCGCAGACACGGCCGAGATACTTGCTGCAGGCGGCATTGGCGGAGGGGGAGGGGGAGGTGAACAGCTGGCCGCTGAAAGGGGGCTCGAGGACGGTTTTTATCTTCTGGAAGACGTTGCCCTCGGCGAGGACGTAGCCGGAGGCGATCTCGAAGGCGTGGCCGGCGTTGTCGTACCAGTAGTTGTTGACCTAGAGAGAGGAAAGTCAGTGGGATTTGTTTTTTTTTTTTTTTTTTTTTTTTTTTTTTGGTGTGAATGGAGGGAGTAGGGGCAGGCTTACGGCGTGCAGGACGGTGCTGCCCTGGACCTTGGGGGCACGACCACTAGTGTGGTAGATGTAGTTGCCCTTCATGGTGACATAGTCGTTGGAGCCGTCGAGGTAGATACCCCAGTAGTGGTAACCATTGCAGGTGGCGGAGAAGTCGGAGGTACCGTCGATGAAGCTGTTGGAGATGGTCACGCGCTTGGAGGCCTCGGTACCCAGGACAATGTGCTGACGGCCAATGCGAGCAGTGGTAACGTGGTCGATCCAGACCATGTCACTGTTATTGATGGTGATGGCATCACCACCCCAGACGTACTTGGGGTTGATATCGGTAATGGCGATGTTCCTAGAGAGGTAGTTGTCAGTGGATATTCTCAACCGCTGAGCCTGGAGGTGTGTACATACTGGATGATGATGTTGTTAGCACCGCTGACGATACGCAGACCCTTACCCTTGATGATACCGGCGGAACCGGAACCCAAGATGGTCTTGTGGGAGGCGACAGTAATACCGAGAGTACCGGCCTTGTCACTAAGGTTGTGGATTGTCAGTTTATGGCATCGGATTTCTCCCGATGAAATGGGCATTCCACTTACTAGGAAACCGAGACGGAGGGAGCCTTCGACTGGTAGTTCTTGCACCAGGAGTTCTGGTCGATGGCGACCTGACAATTAGGCGCAGTACCCCATGGAGCGCAGCCAGTGCCGGTTGCGACACCCTCGGTGCCACGGAAGTCAAAGGTCTTGGTCAGGACAATGACACGAGGCTCTTTATCACCAAGGTACGAGACCAGCTCGCTGTTGGTAGCAGGGTAGACGGCAGGGGCAGAGCCACCACCGGTGACGCCCTTGGCGAAACCCTCGGCGGCGCCAGAGACGCCGACAGCAGCAGCGTAGCCAGCGAAAGCTGCAATCAATGCAGTATACTTCATGATGAAAACGAGGGCCCAAGGAGGAAAGTTGAAAGGAGGGGTAGGGTACGAGAGATCTTTCAATAGGGGCGTGCAGCATGCATCTTATATACCCCTAAGGAGAGCACCAGACGATGAAACGAACATAATTGTCAAACAACGGCAGTAGTAGTAGTGCCGCAGGGGTTCTTGGCTCGAGCATCCACACGTACCCACCATACACTCCCTGGGTCCAGATTTAGTCTTCTCGTGTTTCCGAATTCCAGGGACCATAGGGTAATTGGAGCGACACTGGTCCTATCGCCGCGCCCCGTGATAAACCTCCACGAGAGGGAGAAAAACATGTTTCCACCATAGCCACCATTGCGGAGTGATCGCCAGGGGCAGTTGAGTTCGATTCGGACGATGGGCCGGCGGGGAGATCAAGTTCACGTAGTGACGTAGTTGAAGAGCTGGGCAAAGCCGGGCAAAGCTTCGGCGGCAGTGCAACTCGTACCAGAGGAGGATCAATAACCACGCGGTCAAAACTGGATCAAGCCAGTATGGAGTCCGGAGAATATTCCATCCACAGTGCTAGTCTGGAAGATGGCGAATAGGGAGATAGGCTCGGCATGGCGGACAAGGAAGAATAATTCCACAACTCGAAATTGATTAAAGTGTGCACCAGCGCCGCGGCGCGGTCGCAACGGGGCGCCAGCCGCGCCACATGGGGGGCGTTGGAGGATCATCTCGAGCCTCGGTGCGTGAAGATGTTTCACCATGGGAATCGCCGGTGCCCCACTCTCCTCGATGCAGTACCGACTCCGTGGTCAGCCCGGTCCTCACTCTAATTTAAGGGTGAGTCTGTACTCCGTAGCAGCAAAGAAGGTTTGTCCAAGGAGAAGGGGAAGAGTTGAGAGGTGGTCCGGAATCCGGAACATCTTCGGCAATATGTCAGTGTCTTTCTTTGATAGCGTATTACCCCCCTTGATTTCTTCTGGTTCCAAGGCACTATGCGGGTATCAGCATCAGGCAAGCTCAGGGCTAGTGCGTTCTGCAATCCTAAAGTCTACGAGTCTAAGAATTCCTCCGTCTTGGCGTCAATTCGATCGGACTTATCATGATATCGTCTCGTAGTTAGGCATCACAGCACGGGACTCTCTCCTCGTGTAAATCAGAGTTTGCCGATCATTGAGGGGATCTGCAACTCTGTGCCTGTGGAGAGAGATTTCGCGTCAATGATATGAGATCTTGGGTGTGCGATCGTCGGTCTTGACTCGAGACTCTCTACTGATCTACAATTCCCGCCGAATTCCGGTTAGCGTGGGCGCGGTGGACATTAAATGCCGTTAACAGTAGTGATCCACAGATGTCTATCAGATGGATCAGATGGATCGGGTCACCATTAGCCTCTTCTCTCACTTGCTCAGCCTCCTGTTCTCGAAGAACTTAATTTCCACCGGAAATTGGACATTCATGTATTCTCCTTAGTCGCTGTGGAGTAATATATGGCAACCGTTATGGCTTCTGGAAGGTCTGTATGCTCCACCTTCGGATATGGAAGTGCATACTATGAACAGACCAAATGGCGTGATTGACAGGAGCGGTCAGCACAAAGGTTCCTCATGCATATCGGTCATATACTCATATACTCGCTGACCAGGAGTTAAGCCGGAAGAAGCAGGATCTGCTTGAAGATGCAATATCGAGATTCCCAACAGCCAAAAGAAATCCCAACGAGGGTTTTGAATTTAGAAAAGCGAGAAGGGAAGAGACATAGAACGGACGCTGGAAATTTCCCTGGCTCAGCATACCTTCCACCGGTTTGGCCCGGATATGCTCGAAGATTGCAACATGAAATTCAAAAAGCCTATTTGGTTGCCACTGGAAATTACTTACTATGCTTCTACGTGAGATAACAAGCTAAAATTTGGGCTTTGGTGCCAGATGCCTTGAGCCTGTTGTAGCATATTAATCACGCCTCCGTCATAAGAGTCCTAAACACAACAGAAGAGGCACTTTGAAAACAGTCATCTATCAAGGAAACTGAATATCAGTCGGATCCGTCTGTAGATCTTTTTCCGAGAATCCTTTGGTCCACCATAGATACAATGGTGTGAACCATTCAAGAAGCCGGCCCCCAATGGCTCCTATATCGTCATTGGACTTCCATCCAGTCGAAGAGACTTTGTAAATTTCTTCGGTTTTCTTGCGCTGGATGTTCTCGTAAAATTCGAATGAGACACGTGGAGGCTCAATCCTGTAGTGAGAGAGTATGAGTGAAAACCTGATTGCGTCCTCAAAAGCATGGCCGATGCTTTCTCCTTTGGGTGGCATCTATAAAGTACACATGGATAAGCATAGGCTTTAAACCAGATAGGAGAAGATAAACCAACTTACCGCATGAGCAGCATCACCCAGCAACAAAACCCTCTCCGTAAACCACCGACCATTCGGGGGCAAAACATAGATCGGATAAAGCGTCCAATCCCCAACCTTCTCAATCATCTGCCCGATCTTCGGAATCCGCGAATCCTGCGATCTCCTAACTCCCTCCAGCCGAACCCTCTCCTGATCTTTTCCAATAGACTTCCATCCCTCCCTCGACCCCTGCTCTTCCATCTCCATCAACAGAACCGTATAAATCAAGCTCCGATCATCATCACAGAACGTCGTCAACGCAGATCCATACCTCGACATGACAAGTGCAGTATCCTCAAAGAACGGCTTCTCTTCCTCCCCAAATAAGTCTTTCACCTCGACAAATCCATAAGCAGCCGCCCATCCAGAATAAACCGGCTTCCGCTCTGCTTCAACCATAATCCTCCTCGTTGCTGAATGAATCCCATCACAGCCCAAGACCATATCACCCGTATGACTCCCTCCATCTTCAAAATGAACACAAACATGATCATCACCCTCCTCAATCCGGGTCAATTTCTTGCCATACCGAATCTGCACCGTAGCCAATCGCTCCGCAACACTGAGCATAGCTTTCAAGAGCTCAAACCGCATCACTCTCCACCCCTTATACCCGCCAAACCCCGTTCCATCGGCGCCAGCATAATCGATATTGGCGATTTGACCACCTGTTCGCATTGAGAATATTTGGATCGCGTCTACTTCGCAACCCGCTCGCATACGTTTCAATTCCTCGAATACGCCTAGCTGGTCGAGGCAGCGTAGTGCTTTTGGTGTGAGATTGACGGGGCCGCCAAAGGTACTGGGTGCGTCACGGAGTTCGTAGACGGTTATTTGGGGTTGGATCGAGTGCGAGGAGAAGGCCTGTGCGATTGCTATTGCGGAGGCGAGACCGCACATTCCGCCGCCGATTATGATGATGTTCTTGATTGGAGTTGTCATGGTGAGTGTGCTTGGATGAGGTGGATTTTGGTATGAGGGTATGAATTCACGGGTTCTGGAGCTTGCAAAGTGAGCAAGAGGTTTCGTTGAGTTGGTTTTAAGGGGAGAATTATATTCTTGTGATGAGCTGACCGTTCTTGAGGATGCAATCTTTCCCATGCAATCAGAGTACGGGAAATACGAATACGAACGCCGACTGTACGCCATTCGTGTTCACTGATGTTAGGATTGGTTGTCTTAATTAATGGAAGGTAGCCAAACCTACCGTCGTAAAGCTTATGGGTACCGTAGGTCGTGAAAAGCCTGGACTGTCTTATGGTCCGACGGGAACGCCGGTCGGGACGCTCTACATGGTAAAACTCAAAGTCTGGAAGCTCCGTGCCATCTATTAATTAAGCTTTATTTAGTTATACATGATGCTCAACTATACAGCGGTCTATATGCAAATGCAATAAACCCATCCCTGTCTATATTCTCCGGAATTTCTACCCAACCCAGTTGGACCATTTACATGATCACAGGCAGGTTGCGCTGGAGGTAGCCACGCCACTCGGGAAGAGTACGCTGCCACTTGGTGCCAGAGGCCTTCTGGAGATCCTCAATAGCGCTGGCATACTTGATCAGAGTGGGCTCTGAGAAAGCAGTGTTCATGATAGCCAGGCCGTAAGGCATGCCAGACTCCGAGCCGGTACCGGCAGGGACAGTGATGACGGGGTAACCAGCCTGGGCGGCGATCTGAATGCTCTGGGCAACATCAGGAGGAACCAGGAGACCATCCAGGGTGTGGTTACCGTGCTTGAGAGCAGCGTCGATACCCTCCTCGCGGGTGGTGCGGCGGCAGTACTCCAACGCGGAGAAGTAGGTCTCGTTCATGACACCCTTGCTCTCCAGGGAGGCGATGAGGCCGTCCTGGCCGGAGCCAAAGGCAGGGTGAATGCCGGGGAAGCCACCCTCGGAGCCGTAGTTGTCCTCGTTGTACTGGACGAGATCCTCGAGGGACTTGATGTTGGTGTTGTTGACCTCGGCGAGGTAGTCGCGCAGGTTGTTGTAGAAGTCAACCTTGATGTAGGAGTACTCCGACTCGTTGGCGAAGCCACGGGTCGAGCCGTAATCCCAGTTCCAGCCATCGGGGGAGACGATGTCCTTGTAGTGGGGGAGCTCAGTGCCGTTGATGATGGTGGCGCCGGCAGACTTGATCAGGTCGAGCAACTCCTCCAGCTGCGCAGTCTGCTCGGCGTCGCCGAGGGCCCAGAAAGACTTCCAGGGCAGACCGAAAACGGCACCCTTGAGGGCGTCCTTGTTGGTCAGGAACTGGGTGTAGCCGCCCTTGGGGGTCAGACCCTTCTGAGCTAGGGTGTAGTTGTCCCGGGTGTCAACACCATAGATGGCATCGAGGGTGTACACCGCGTCGCGAACAGTCTTACCAAAGGTACCGATGGTATCCTGGTGCAGAGACTCGGGAATGACACCAGCACGAGAAGTCAGGCCGACGGTGGGCTTGATACCAACGATGGCGTTTCGCTGAGCGGGGTTGATGACTGAAATAATGTTAGTGATTGGTGGTAAAATGGACACATCTAGTAGTTGAATGTTACATACCACTTCCGTCGGTCTCAGTACCAAGAGCAATAGGAATAAGGTTAGCACCAACGGCCACACCGGGACCAGTGCTGCTACCACCGGGGTTGACGGTGAAGTTGTAGGCGCTGCGGCACTGACCACCACGAGCAGTGAAACCCTCGGAGTAGTTGTTCGAGCGCATATCCGCCCACTCACTCAGCGCACCCTTGCCCAGCAGGAGAGCACCAGCCTTGCGCATACCGTGAACAACGAAGGAATCACGGGGCACGACGCTGCCGAGCAGAGCCCAGCAACCAGCGGTAGTCTCCATGCGGTCCTTGGAGGCAATGTTGTCCTTGACAATGAAGGGAATACCGTGCAGGGGACCGCGGACCTTGCCCTTGGCACGCTCCTCATCCAGCTTGCGGGCAATGGAGTGAGCATCCGGGTTGAACTGCAGGATGGCACTGAATGGTTGTATGTCAGTTCTGGTCCGAGCTTCTCAAGAACAAACAATCCAATTGCACTCACTTCAGATAAGGCTGGGTCTGGTAGATCCGGTCGAGATAGCAGTCCAGCAGCTGAACGCTGGTGAGAGAGCCATTGCTCATGCGCTTCTGCAGGTCATCCACACTGGCCTCCTCCAGCTTGAACCCATGGCAGAGGCGCATTGGGAACAGCGAGGCACCAGGGGCACCCAGGCGAGGGAAATCATAGGCATAGGGATCCGTCAAGATCTGGGACGCGACAAGAGAGTCGACCTCCTGATTATGGGGGACCGCGATGACCGAGCCAGCAAGGGCAAGGCCGCTCACGAGAGCCTGCAGCATGGGCGACATGGCGAAGGCGTTGCGTCAACGGATGAATTGAATGGAGGAACCCCACCAAAAAACCATGTGGCAAGAGAATACGACGACCTATCTCAGGGGAGCTTGGCTTCATATACCGAAAAGATTAGTGCTACCTTCTCACACCCTACTGGCCTTACAAGTAGGTACAATCCGTAGATTCGTGACTAATCCAAGAATGCTTGGCCCGCTCTCGCCAAGTTGATTCACGTCGTTCTCGATTTACTACTCCTGATTTAACTATCGTACGGTCGCCTCGGGACACGAAATCAATAGCGCTTTTTTCAGTATGGAGTCGTTCTGTGTCGATATATCCCTCATTGGCCTTCAATTGCTCTCATCGGAGCAGATATCCGGGCGGAAGACTCGGAAGACCCGTAAATACCGTCGATAGACTCGATATTGATGGGGAGGCGCTTGCAAGGGCGTTCGAGTTAAAATTTCGTCAACCAACCAGAACGCACCTCTTGCGCCCGTCGGCGCTATCTTCGCCTCCGATCCTCTATCAAATTATCAATCGTATGCTCCGTTCTTCCACAGCGGAATTGCCCTGAACAACAACCTTGTGGGGAAAGTTTGACCTCCTGCCTAATTGTCCATAGCTTCCAATTTGTGAAGAACCTTCGAAGCCGGATCTCGCCCGATTTGCCTCGATCGCTTCCACCGATCTGGGCCCACCTTGTGCCATTCCTGCGCGTTTAGTGGTCTGCC
The DNA here is from genome assembly GCA_037043885.1 of Penicillium goetzii. Classification (NCBI taxonomy): domain Eukaryota; kingdom Fungi; phylum Ascomycota; class Eurotiomycetes; order Eurotiales; family Aspergillaceae; genus Penicillium; species Penicillium goetzii. Next base: position 601,611 of record JAWLST010000007.1, on the reverse strand, counting down.
ACTCATACCAAGTCGATTCTTAGTGTGGACTAGAATGCTGGTGATGACGCGAGCGGAGTGGGAATTACGCGTTGGAAATGCCTGATAGGTTTGTTGTAGCTGGTGATCCTACAGGCTTGGCTTTTATTAATATGCTTTTGGTTCAGGTTAGTTTGAAGATACGAGAAATAATTCTTCGGCCAAAACTTAGCGACTCCTTAGGTACATCGTAGTGATCGTACCCGTATACCTGCATATTCATAGATCTTATAAATGTAGAACGAATTGCGATATCCTGTTATTTACTACAAACAGAGTGGTGATATCAGCACTCATGCCCGGGGAGAAATCGAGATTTTCATCAAGAACCACGGACAAGACTGGCGGAACATAGGCTGTGAATGCTTCTTTGGGGTTTGATTGGTATGGAACAGACAATCAATTAAGCTCCATTGGTTTCTTTTTCTCGAAGTCTCGGCACTGGAGTCGGCAGACACTCGGAATGCTCCTCCTCGATCTCGTTGGCTGATCACTCCAGAAAGAGTTGCATCGTCGAACACGAAAGACCCGCTCCTGCGTCCACTTTCCTCTCCGTACTCCTTGCACATGTAAGAACTTATTACTATTATTTTGTCTCAAGCCTGAGGGTGATCATTCATTATAGTTTGAGTATCCCTCGCTAGTCGCTCGTTACTTGCATTCTCGCTTTTCGAGACTGTTTGCCATGTCTCGTTAAAATACTCGAATCTGTGTCATGCCATTCCGTTGAACGGCCAGCCATGACGATTCCCGAAGATATCCTCGTTGCAAATGCGACGGGGAGAATCCCCGATGGTGTCTCTCTTTCGTATCTCGCACAATCGCGGGATCACTCTGCTATTGTGGGTATCTTGTTTATGGTCTGCCTCACGGGCCTGCTCGTGCTTGTGCGTCTATATGCGCGATTGTTCTTGGTGAAGAAGCTCGGTCTGGACGATGCATTGGCTGTTCTCACCATGGTATGTGCATATTCAGCCCTAATCGACCCCAGAGTCGCCCAGTGCTTTCCCAGGTGGAGCATCTGGAGGATAAGCGCTTCTTATAACAATCTATATGACCCATGCATCAAGATTGGTAACTAACGGGATCACCAATCCACAGATTGTCTACATCGTCTTCGTCGTTCTCTCAGTGGTCCTGATCAACCTGGGCAGTGGTCGTCATATCGAATATATTCAATATGTCCTGTCCCTACCCACCGTCCGCAGAACCGAAGTTCTCGATTTCGTCGCCCACATTATTTATACAACGGCTCTTTTCCTTTGTCGACTATCCGGTCTTGCATTCTACTTCCGCATTAGTGCGCGCTCCAGCAAGCTACGACTGGGTATTATGATCGTCGCTGGTATCATTACCGTCGCATATTTGCCCCAGATTTTCCTGTTGATCTTCCATTGCAGGCCTGTGACCGGTCTCTGGCCGTATGAATGGCAGGAAGAGCCCATCGCATACAAGTGTCTGTCTTGGGGATTGGTCTACTCTGTTAATTCAGGCGTCTCTCTCGCTTGCGATGTGATGATGTTCGTCATTCCGAGTATCCTGATTAAGCAACTGCACGTCTCCTTGAAAAAGAAGATCAAGCTTTCCATTGTC